>LGRX02034793.1:0-25867 GCA_001247695.2 Cymbomonas tetramitiformis | reverse complement strand
CTGAAAACTCATTTTCAGGCCCTGAAAACCATTTCCAGGGCCTGAAAACTCATTTTCAGGCCCTGAAAACCATTTCCAGGGCCTGAAAACTCATTTTCAGGGGCTGAAAACCATTTCCAGGGCCTGAAAACTCATTAGAGAGGTTCCGCAAAAAGGCATCTTTTCATAATTCGGGACCAAATCCCGGTGCCACGTCGGATTTTGTGTCGAGTCACTTCTTGGGTCCTGGCGTAATTCCAAAATGACGCCAGGGAATATTTCAGTCTCGCAAAAAACGCGAAATCCATTTTTAGTGTGAAACAGTCCGCAGTCGCAAAGATTTCGAATGCTCTCGCGATATCGAATGTTGTAAATGGTGGGCAGCGACGGTCAATTCTCCGCAGTCTTTTGACTGCACTGCAGTAGCATGTGCACACCACATACAAACAAAAGAGCATCTTTTGGGAGCCAAAATCCGTCACATGCATGAAGCGCACGCGTGATTTTCAATTTATATAAACAATTTTCATCCGAATTCGGGAGCGATTTCCCGAATTCGGACGATTTACAGTGTTAAGAAAAAACGGAGCCCTCAGTGTTAATTTTCATTTCACGCGTAAGAATCTTTCCATAATTCGGAGTAAAATTACGCCAACGTCCGACGTGTCTCGTGAAATTGTCCACGTCACCCGTTTTTTGACCGAATTCGGCTTGCGGAACCTCTCTATTTTCAGGCCCTGAAAACCATTTCCAGCTCCTGAAAACTCATTTTCAGGGCCTGAAAACCATTTTCAGGCCCTGAAAACTCATTTTCAGCCCCTGAAAACTCATTTTCAGGGCCTGAAAACCATTTTCAGGCCCTGAAAACTCATTTTCAGCCCCTGAAAACCATTTTCAGGCCCTGATAACTCATTTTCAGGGCCTGAAACCCATTTTCAGGTCCTGAAAATGAATTTTCAGGGGCTGAAAACCATTTTCAGGGGCTGAAAACCATTTTCAGGTCCTGAAAACTCATTTTCAGGGGCTGAAAACCATTTTCAGGGTCTGAAAATGGTTTTCAGGGTCTGAAAATGGTTTTCAGGGCCTGAAAATGCATTTTCAGGCCCTGAAAATGGTTTTCAGGGCCTGAAAATGCCTCATGTGAATTTTCAGGGCTTGGGACACTGTAAAATTTTCAGGCCCTGAAAACCATTTTCAGGGGGCAAGAGGAGGACATGAGAATATAATTGTAAACTTTATATAACACGAAAAGTGAATAATATTTTCAGGCCCTGAAAATAAAGTTCAGGGGGCATCTTAAGAGTGTGAATTCGAAATTTTCAGGCCCTGAAAATTGGTGTAAAAATTATATTATCCATGAAGTTTTTTCTAAGGTGTATAACTAGCCTAGTATAAAACAAGTTCAGACCCTGAAAGTGATTTTCAGGCCTTGAAAACCATTTTCAGGGCCTGAAAATGGTTATCAGGCCCTGAAAAATATTTTCAGGGCCTGAAAAAAAAGTTCAGGGGGCAATTTTTCAGGGGGCACAAAAAAAGTTCAGGGGGCAATCGTAAGTAGCCCCCCATCTGCCGGATGTACTCCGGTAATCACGATAGGTACAAGTTGGGGGCATTACGTTGGCGACATCCCGGACCAACGTGGGACCCATATAGAACGACCATATCGCAAAAATGAGACACGCGGGTGTCTCATTATATTCTCATTTTTTTGAAAAGTTATGATAACGAGGTTTTCTTAATATGACTGAATAGCATTTGGAGAGTAGATGATGACACGTTATTTCAAAATTTGAAAATTTAGGGTATAGCTCGAAATTTGGGGTTTCCGGGCGATTTTTCGCCCCGTTTCGGGCGGTGCTCAGGTGTCAATCGGCGGAAGTTATGATAACGAGGTTTTTTTATATTACTAAATAGCATTTGGAGAGTAGATAATGACACGTTATTCAAAAATTTGAAATTTTAGGGTATAGCCCGAAATTTGGGGTTTCCAGGCGATTTGTCACCGAGCGATTCGGGTGGTGCTCAAGTGCCATTTGTTGAAAGTGGTGATAATGACGATGTTTTCAGCTTGGATACGTCAAAGTCATTCCAATCAAACTGAGTCTGAAGAAACTTTTGTTCATATCTTACACACACCCCGAGAATGGGAGGCTTTAATGTTAAAAGCGGTGGCACCCACCTTAAATCTAGGGGGTGTAGGTCTGCACGAGACTGTAACTGTGTGCGTAGCACAAAAAATCAACAAAAACCGACAAAAGGCAAGAAGGATGCTACCAGATAAGACGTTGGTGCTATGAAAATATACAGTCTTTATTTGAACAGGCAAAGCACCCAGGGTTAGGGGTTTTCTTGCGGGCGCGGTATTATTCATTGTACAGGCCGGTACGATGGCAGTGCAGGTGCGAGCTCTCAGTTCGTTTGCTGGCTGGCTTATTAAGCATAACTACCTATTTGCTAACGGACATGTACAGGTCAAACGTTTGCACAATCACCTTGGCGCGCAGAACTGGTTCAGACGCTTCCAGGTGCTGGGCGAGCTCCTTGTACCCGTTGTACTGTGCGATCGCCGACCGTTTCTTCTCCGGGTCCTCGCCCTTCAAGTCTGTCCAGAGGCTTTCTCCTAACTTCTCAGCGTCAGCTTTCGCCGCCGGGGTGAGGTCGAACTGACCTGGCCACTGCGGACCTTCTCGTGGTGGAGAAGCGAACATCGCCGGTCGTGATGGAGGAGAGGCTCCCGGGACTTTGGAGCCCGTTGGCGTCGTTAAAGCAGGTGACCCTCCTACTGCGCCGAGCGCTGGCGCTCCCGGGTAAAAGCCTCCTCCGCCCAGTTGGAACATTTGGGCGAACGGGCCTGCTGCTGTTACTGCCTGTTACCGGTGACGTACCAACCGCCCCCCCCCACACCAGTTACAAGTTCCGTGTCTTTCAATCTGGACCTCAAGCCAGAGTTCCCTCCTCCACAATAAACACAAACAACTTGAACGTAACAACTAGCTCCTACCTGCACGGCTGTCTTCAGGATCTCCCTCATCGCTGCAGCCTCCGAGGCGTGGTGATTGTTAATCTCCTTCAAGGTGTCCGCGTTCTTGTCTAGCATCCTCTGTTGGGCCAGTGCATTATTTTCGAGCATCTTCGCCTGGGCGTCGTGGGCCATTTTCGCAGTCTCGGCAGTGGTCCTTTGGAAAGACTCCGTTGCCTCCTTCAAAAGCGAGTCCCGAGAAGTACAGTAATCACCCACCTTTAAGAAAACAGGAGATATGGGGCCAGCCAGCGATATTCACCAACTTATACCCCCCCGCCCGGCGTCCTATGAAAACGCTATGAATAGTGGACCGCGATCTCTTCACTCAGCCAGCGCATTTCTTAGCCATCCACATGGACACGCACCTAGCGCAGACATTTTCTTAAAATTTTCACAGTAATGAGCGTATGAACACCAGCTGTCCACACATATGTATCTGATGTGTTGTACTAGTTGTCCCTTATGATTTGAATTGTGGTTGTATATCGATGTACATGAAATGTTGAGAGAAGTGATATATTGATGTCACATATCTATAATATCATATGCAATATTTGCAAATGCCAGCAATTTTTTCTTAGCTATAAGAAATTGGAGAATCATATCTTAGGCCGGCCAGCCAGCACCAATATTTCTTATTTTGGTCCGTGCCATAACCTTCAAAAACCAGCCAGCGATATTCACCAACTTGGGTACCCCCCCCCTGAAACGCTGGCTACTTTCTTATCGTCGGGTTTTCTTAACGGTGAGTGATTACTGTAAGCGCCTTCGTGTTCTCCTCCAGCAAAGCCTGCTGCGCCTTCGTGTTCTCCTCCAGCAACACCTTCTGCCCTGACCAGAATATACCCAATGTTGTCTGGTGCTCCTCGGCACGAGTCTCCTCCCGTTGCTTCGCCTCGGCCATCTGCATCTGCAGGGCTTCAGCGTGCTTCGTCGTAAGGAGCTCCACTGTCTTACGGTTTTCCTGTCGCTCGGCAGACAGGGTCGAAGCCAGCTGTTTTCCCCCGCGCAGACGTTCATCCTCCACCTTCTTCTGCATCTCTTCTCGAAGGCTCGCCAGTGTCTCATCCGCCTTCTTCTTCTCGGCCTCCACTGCTTCCTTGGCCATCTTCAGCTCATTAAGGTCCCGCTCGCTTTCTTCACGTTTCCGCTTGTCACCGGCGCTCTGCAGCCTCATCGTCTCGTCGTCCACCGACACCGCGAGCAAGGCACTCCTCAACTCCCCCTCTTTCACCCTCTGCGGAGGTCCGTCAATGCGTAGCAAAACGTCGGTCAGTACGTACGAAGCTGTAACAAAAAAACAGACGATTGTAACTCAAGCAAAACTCCGTACTCACCTGCTTAGCCACATGCATGGCAACTGCTTCCGGCGGAGGCTGCTTCTTCCCCCCTCGCCGTCCGACGTCGCCCATGTCTTCGTCGCTGCTGTCATGCTCTTCGGCAAGATCCATAGGTACACGCACTACCGGTACCGGGGCTTTGCCCTTCCCGCCTGGGATAGGGGTCGTGGTCTTCGGGGTGGAAGGCGGCTTCCGCGAGCTTCCAGTCGGGAAACCCCCAAATATGGCGGTTTGGCCGTTGGCGCCTAAGATGATCTTCCCCACTACTCGCGCAGGGGCGTTTTTATTGAATTGGCTGTCCGCCAAGCACCACTTCCTAGCCTCAAACTTCCCACCAGCCTCTTTGCCCAGCTTCTCTGCTTCCTTGATCTTCTTCCAGAACATCCCCAGGACCTTATTGAACAACCTGTAGTGCTGGTTCTCCTTGTCAATTTCTTCTCTGGTTAGCGGCCCTTCTTCTCTGGCTTCTACCAGGCGCGTGACGACGCCTATCAGAGAAGCCTTCGAGCTATTCTTCTTTGTTATTCGCACGTGCGGGTAGTTGCCGGATAACTCCTTTCGCTTCATCTCCAGCTTCCGCTCATACAGAGCGGAAGCCTGGAACATCGTGCAAGTAACCTCGCCCGGCTTGGGGTCATTGCCGTTTATCGCCATGTAAGTGGCGTGCCACTGGCCAACCCATGTCAGGCAAACGAACCTGTGGGCACCAACAACCTCCTTATTCATATATCCTGACTATGTACTACAAACGAATGTGTTACAAATGAAGTTGGGTCAGTGACAGGTTTATGGTCAGGCAAACGAACCTGTGCACACCACGAAACTCCTTGTGCATGGTGGTCGACACCCTCATCCCTTGCACCACTTCATACCGGAACGCCAGGTGCCGCTCGCACTTGATAGAAGCCTTGAAGGCTGGGATGATCGACTTTCCCTCCAGTATGCCGCTCTTGTTCAGTATCTTGTTTACCTGCTGATCAGGAACAAACTTCTGATAACTGACAATCACCCCGGTGTTCGCCACTTCCCCGGAAAGACGCGCGTCGAGATATACCGGGCTGGTCTTCAGGTCAGCTGTAAAAAGCTAAATCAAATCAAACAGATTTCCCGGCAACAACGAGGCATTTCGCCAGCGAGTGATAAGTATTTGTTTGAAATACCTGCAGGATAAAAGCAGAAATATCAGCACCAATATAAAAAATAAAACCACGTGCACACGCAACGAGAAACAGCACGCATGAGAAACATGCGTTCGAAAATAGTAAGCAAAAATCCTGCAAAATGACAGAGCAAAGTTAGTGAGAGCGGTGGGATTTGAACCCACACTGCACATACTGTGCAGCTATCGCCCCCGTGAAGCATTTTCGAGAGATCCGGAATCCGCTGGTGACGTTGCTGGCAGCAGCAGAAATACACAGCAAGGAAGAAAACCTGCATAAAATACAAACGCGCTGCTTGAACAAAGGGTTACAAAAGACACGGAAACCGCCGGGCTGTAATACAACCCGTCGGTCTACAAGAATTGCTCCGCGATGAGTACCTTTCGTTGAGAGCAGCGGTACAAGTACCGCCAGCAACGTTACTGCACAGCATGGATCATGGCAACCTGCAAAAGAACAGAGCGCTGCTCAGGAAGGAAGAATTCCTGTTGGGAATTGAACCCAAACCGTCAGGCGGGATGCAAAGAAGCCCGACGGCCTCCAATCATCCATATATCGCAGGAAACCAGAATGGGCTGCTGGTGGGATGCGGCTCATGTGAGAACATCGCAGGAACGCCCCCCCGCCGGGTTCCACGCATGCACACGAAAACATGGTCAATATGAAATGTCGCTAAAGAAAATTAGCGCGCAAAAATCATTAATCAAACAAAAACACAAGCCGCTGAGACAGCAGGTAGGCGCAAGATGAGAGCTTGGAGAAAAATGAAAACGTTGCCGACCAGGATCATATCATATCCATTTTTGTCCGGGCCGCGCCGCGTGTCTCCCGATAGGAGTGGTGAGATGATCTTGAATCACGAGATGCGTAAATAATTGGAAATGCCGCATATCTTCGGTGTAAAATATGGAATTGTTACCCGTGTCTCTCGTTGTCGGTTACTAACGATCGATCGAGAGAATCCTGGGTAGGACTCCTGAGATCGGTAAACCTGTTAGAGCAGTTTTGCGACAAATTCATAATTGTAAATTCCGCATATCTTCGGGGTAAAATATGGAATCGTTACCCGTGTCTCTCGTTGTCGGTTACTAACGATCGGTCGAAACAATCCGGGGTAGGACTGCTGATGATGATGTTGAGATCGGTAAACCTGTTAGATCAGTTTTGCGACAAATTCATAATTGTAAATTCCGCATATCTTCGGGGTAAAATATGGAATTGTTACCCGTGTCTCTCGTTGTCGGTTACTAACGATCGGTCGAAACAATCCGGGGTAGGACTGCTGAGATACTATCGTATCATGATTGGCCGGTAAAGCGCGAGCGCTCGACACAATCATGGTAGGACTGCTGACATGGATGAAAAACAGCATATATATCTTCGTGGTATAATTTTGAATTGTTAAACGTGTTTCTCGTTGTCGGTTACGAACGATCGGTCGAAAGAATCCGGGGTAGGACTGCTGAGATGCTATCGTATCATGATTGGCCGGTAAAGCGCGAGCGCTCGACACACTCATGGTAGGACTGCTGACATGGGCAGGAAACTTTTGGAAATTTTCCAACGGCATAATTTTGAGGGACAGCTCCTGCGGTGTGGCCTGTCGATGTCACTTTTTTCCAGGAAACCTGTTTCGCTCCTTTAAGGGAAACGAAATGAAAACCAGCATATTTCTAAAAAAGCTGCGAAGCGGCGTTGATATAAACGGATCTTTTGCGACACGACAAATAAAAGAACCAGTGCGACACAAATGAGGGGCTTCCAGGCCCCACAGCATCTGGTGAAGTCCTTGCAGCGCTCCACAAATTTGGTCTGCAGCAACAACCTCAAAAGTGGGGTGTGGACCAGTGGCTGCACCATATCAACTATGGACGGAGACAGCCTGGACGACGCCGTGGAGAAGATTAAAACGGCCACTCCTGGCTTCTCCTACGAGTGCGTCCGCGAATACATCAAAAACCGCCTCACCTACATGAAATGTCAGGTGACCACCCTGGGGCGGTGGAAATTAAAAACCACCAAAGAATGCCCCAAGGGGTTTTTTCAGCGCTTTGACGGCCCGGCCCGCGGAGTCCGTGTCGCTTCGGACGGCACGGGCGAGCTGCCCAGCAAGCAGATCACTGAGACGGTGCTCAAGTTCTTTGACGCTGGGCAGCCCACCGAGGGCCCCCTCTTCGATGCCTTTTGGGCACTCGAGGGTGTACAGTACGTGAAGCCCGCCGACGTGCTGGTAGTGAAGCCCGCCGACGTGCTGGGGAAGGATCGAGGCGAGAATGTTCCTATTCACGACGCTCACTGGGAGCCCAACAGCGCCGTCCGATACAATTCCTACCCATGAAAATCCAGCACAAAGAGCTACACATAGCCGAGGAATTATCTGACGCGATTGAGTTTAACAAGTGCCAACAGGAGCTTACGTTGAACGTGTTGAACAAACTGTCAGAGTTTAACATGAAGATATTGGACTTATTTCAATATTTGCTTATGCATAAAATATTTGTATCGCATTTATTCAGTCTTCACAAAGTTTGTGCTCCTTAGGTTAATGCCTCGCGGGGCCTCCGGAGCAAACCGGAACGCGCATTCCGGACGATGCTGGATTATCGAGGAACAAAACAACTCATGGAAGGATCCCTATACGGATGCAATTTAGTGTTCGTTGATGGACCATTTGGGGTGTACAACGAGGTGTGGGGTACTTATTCGTCCTCGTTCTACACCTATATGGGCGGTTTTTGCATGAACATCATGCATATTGGAGGGGCAGTGATACTTTTCCTACCGGAATCAATGTTGCGCACCATGGTCAATGTGACAGGACAGCAAATTTCCATCTCCAAGCAGCAGGCAATCAGCGACGCTTTCTGCACCACGACATCAGACGGTTTGCCTCTTAAATGGAAATGTCACCCTGTGATACAATATTGGAGCAGAGGTCAAATGAACACAGGGCGTAATATGTCATCTCCGAAGAACGTGTTACAACCCTACGCCCTGCTTTACTTGGTGGACAATCCAAAAGACGAAACAAGTAAACTGAAGAAATGAGAGCCATTGAGAAATACTATCGGACAGTTTAAAGATGTGTTCACGAACGTAATGGTAAGCCAACACTTCCTCCCGCCCTCATAAACACTTCTGACAATCGTACATGATTGTCAGAACCGTAGGCGTGCACCCTCCCCACTTCCCCCGGAAACTTCTGACAATCGTACACGATTGTCAGAACCGTAGGCGTGCACCCTCCCCACTTCCCCAGGACACTTCTGACAACCGTACACGATTGTCAGAACCAGTTTTAGAATACGAATCTTGAAAAGTTCCACGGATTGCTTGCAGGAGATATCAATGCCACCTCCGGAGTACATCAACAACAATGACACTCCTTCGAAGCCATTGCGACCTGTGCAGAAGCCAATCCGGCTTTACAGAGAGTTGATGCGCATCTACTCAAACATGGATGCAATCGTAATGGAGTTTCCATGCGGAACGGCCCCAGCCTCAATTGCGGGTTACATGGAGCAAAGGCATGTTCTCAGTATGGACATGGATGGCATCGTTCTGCAACGGGCCAGAGAACGTTACGAAGAAACCCTGGCGAGTGACTTACAGATAATCGAGCGGTTAAAGAAACAAGTGACAGAATACCCCACTGAAGGAGCAGCTGAAGAAGATATTGAGATAGCTGAACTCGCTGCCATTCTGGAAGACAATCCGGAAGGACTGGAAGACCCACCAGCAGCAGCAACAGCAGCGTTCGGCGATGAGGCGGCTGCACTCTTCGCGTCAGCGGAAGTGTATGTGGAGGACTAATAATGCAGCAGCAAGAGTAAAGCGCTTCAGGAATGCTAGTAATTTTGTTACTAGCGGGCTCCGACCCTAGAACCGAGAACATGCACCAAAATACTTTGCGGTATCACTGAATAATATACAAAATATTGTAATAATACTAGCTTGCAGCAATACTATCTATGGAAGCAATTTTGCACAATCCCGATCATATATCATTAGCTATAATCCATCCCCCTAGCCCATCGGTTGTACTCATCATGTATTCATCCTGTTGAAGTGTTCTTCTCGCAAAGGTCATGCGCTGGCTTACTTTGGCATATAGACTTTCTTCACGGCGAACCGGGTTGAAATAGGAGCGACCAGAGCGCAAATATCTATCAACAATGAATATTACGTGTGCAGCCAGCCCGCAAGTCTTGTATACATCGGGGAAACGATTTAGAATTCTATCGGTAGCCGGCGAGTTTGATAAGCTATCGATCGCCCACACCCCAGCGTTTGACAGGTCATCATAACGGAGCAAGATACTAATATTCACCAACGGAACATTGGGCACATGGAGCATGGAAATGAATGGGGAACAGGTATCATCGCCACATCGAATCTGCCATTCCAACATGGGAAGTGAAGACGATTGTGAACTTTTAGTCGAAGCTTACTCTGTATTATCTTATCCCGGAGGGTGCTTTTTAAAGTTGCTAGGCTTAGTAAGGGGGGCTTTCGGGGAAAAGGCGGGGGAGGCTATGGGCTTTTGGTCGATACCCCTCAACGTTTTCCAAGCTATACTCTTTGAAATTCAACACCCTATAAGAACGCCACTGTTGATGCCGTGGGTGTCTCCCGGGCATGGTGGAGTCGAGCGTGTTCGTGGGCACGTTTCCTGCGACCCTGTTAACAAAATAATTACTAATACCTGCCTAAAATATTAGATTGGTAACCAACTATCTTATATGAAAAAGAATTGTGACGCGTGGGGATTGTCATACCACTCATGCAGGCCAATCGTCGTGCCAAGACATTATTATCATTTTGATATCACCGCCTTTGACACACAGTTTTTGTTCACCCGATATTTTTACATAAGCTCAAGGCCGCCAGTATCCTCATCATGAAGACGCGGGAAAGACTGTGCAGGCTACACTGCACGCATCAAACTAAGTGCCCTTGAGCACTGGTGCATATTCTACGCAGGGACTTTGATGTTAACGTTTACTGGATTCAAGTTTCTTCGGATACACTGGATATACTCTTCATACTCAGCCACGTCATAAATAAGTCCACGACTCAGGAGTCGTTCGAGTCGGTTTCCTATGTCAATTGGATTGCCGGCACCCGGATGAATTACCATTATTTGTTCTGCGACAAAAGTAGGCTCCGCACCATTCTGAGCCAACAAGTCAGCCAATATGATTGTAATTTCCTTCATCTGCCCTTCGGTTGGAAATTGAAGGTCAGTTGCATTCTCCATTGAGGTGTGAATTAATTCAAGACTCGCCTCCACCTGCATTGAAACGTATCCTTATACATTGTCAATATAAGGGGAAATGCTTAGGCGAGATTTCCTCACGCGACACCAACCTCACATCGAAACAATTATAAGTCAAACACACCAGCCTTGTACACACCACCGCACATTACTGGGCATTACAAATCAGCGTTGCAGACCAATGGGGGAGTAGGACATGCATGGCAGCATTTGGAGCAACAGAATCCATGGGGACAAATCGGAGGCCTATAAAAAACAGTACATTGCTAGAGAGCAGCCTATTCGGATAAATGTTAAGATGGGGGCGACGCGCTGTTATTCGGACCGCCCAAGAGGATTACCTCAGTGAACGCATCTGCCACAGCCTCCTTCTGCTCGCCGCCGAGCCTGCTCTTCTCTGAAGCTATCTTCATGTCTTTGATTGCGTTAGAGCACTTCTGAAGCAGCGTCGTCAGTTTGTCCTCGGCCTGGAAGCGCCAGCGCCACCGTGGACATTTCCCTCACAGATTTCACCCAAATCAGCGTAGCTACGCCTGGTGTTAGCTGGCACTGGCACATCGCATGAGGCCTGCCCTGCACTGTTGTCGGCTCCAGCCATCGGCTCGCGCAGGCAAGCAGCTCACATTTTCAACGGAGTGCCCAGCATCGGAGGGCTAAAATCATACCTCGCTCGTTATGCATGAAATGATCATGGCACATTTGAGTGTATTCGTCGCATCTATTAGCTCTTGCATACGCTGATTGATCGTTGACAACATCAGAGCTTTCCAGAATGGCTCTTCTCCGCGGCTTCCATGACCGCCTCTCGCCTCGCCAAGCTGCACCATTGTCACTGAGGAGTCCTCAAGCTTTGCACCGCCTTTCACTGCATTGCGAATAATCTCTTGTGCAGCATTATGGTGGGTTCCATGTGCAAAAGTAGGATTCTGCCGACTGTCCCACACATCGGGTGTTTCCTCAATGGAGATATCCGGGTCGCCCGCAGCGCAAAACACAGCGTTCTCCACAGGGTTGTCAAAGACTGCGTCCTTTCCAGCATGGCCAACGTTGCTCTCCGGGTCGTCTAAGTCCTCGGCATCCACCACCCAGCATTTCAACATCTGCATCAAGGCCCGGTCCACTGTGTACCAGATGCGGTCCTTATTGTACACATACACAACAGCTCCCACCATGAGCAAGAGAAAGGTGACGCCAATCCCGATGACCACATTCATATCTTGCGATTGCGACTCGGAAGAGGCGCCTTGCATGACACACGCCCCATGCCCACAGTCAGCACGCAATGCTCACATGATCGACGCGCATATGTGGTGTTAATGTAGAAGGAAGGAAGCTTTCGGCTCGAAACAAAGCGCAGGGCGATCTTCAGGCGAAGCAAACCCTGCAGCGCGCACTCTCGTGTATAGCACCGTCACAAGTTCATAAAGGCTGCTCTGATGGACAACGCTCGGCATGTGAAAACCCTGAAAAGATTGCCTGCGGCACCACGCGCAGCTTGCTACCATCACACCAGCTAGTGGACGTATCTGCACCCACACGCGTGTGCGTCCGGAGTCGCGTTCAAAACTATCCTCGGCGCGGTCATGTGTCGAGATTGCCAAGAAATACGCATTTCAGAGATCATCGCGGGAACACACATAAGCAACGAGGTGTGAAACACGTAAGCAAAGAGATCAGCAAATGGAGGGCGATGGTCGGCTCATGCCACTGCGCTAGAGAGTGTGCCATTAGGCATCCGCCGGAGTTGCGAGGGCCCTACGTTGCTTTGCCCCGTGTGTGGTAAAAAGCCTTTCGCCTTCGACTCCCCGACCAAGACGAGAGATCATGTCGGTTGGCAAAGCCAAGCAAAGGAGGCATGTGCGCGGTGCGTTGCCCGGGTTTCCCTCAACCACTCGGAAATGGACGAGAGGCGGAGGAAATACCACTGGTAGGATGCGCCGTCGTCGTAGATCCCGTTGGTGTTGCTGATGTAGGGGACAACGTCATTGGAGGTCCTGTTGGCATTGCGGTGGGGGACAACATAGTTGGAGATCCTGTTGGTGTTTCTGAAGGCGACAGCGTTGTTGGAGACTCGGTTGGCATTCCGGTGGGGGACAGTGTAGTTGGAGATCCTGTTGGCGCTGCTGGCGACAGCGTTGTTGGAGACTCGGTTGGCATTCCGGTGGAGGACAGTGTAGTTGGAGATCCTGTTGGCGCTGCTGTAGGCGACAGCGTTGTTGGAGACCCGTTGGCATTCGGTGGAGGACAGTGTAGTTGGAGATCCTGTTGGCGCTGCTGTAGGACAGCGTTGTTGGAGATTCGGTTGGCATTCCGGTGGAGGGCAGTGTAGTTGGAGATACTGTTGGCGCTGCTGTAGGCGACAGCGTTGTTGGAGACTCGATTGGCATTCGGTGGGGACAGTGTAGTTGGAGATCCTGTTGGCGTTGCTGCAGGCGATGGCGTTGTTGGAGACTCGGTTGGCATTCCGGTGAGGGGCAGTGTAGCCGGGGTCGGGGCTGCTGTGGGAGCCGGGGTTGGCGCTGCTGTGCATGGCGCTCTGGTGGGCGCACGGGTCGGTGCCGTTGGTTCAGTCGTTGGTTCACTGGTGGGCGCACGGGTCGGTGGTGCCGTTGGTGCCTCAGTCACTTTTGGAGGCAATGGATACGAAGGCCAGTCATCCCAGTTGGGAGGTGTGGGAGGAGGAGGCGGCGGTGCAGGCGGCGGCAACATGATCGGCGCGTTGGTAGACGGTGCATCCGTACCAGGCGGCGGCGGCAACATGATCGGCGCGCTGGTAGACGGTGCAACCGTACAGGGAGTCATCGTAGGTCCTGGCGCCTCTGAAATTTGGCAGCCAAGCACCTCAGCAAGCACCTCAGCAAGCAGGGCTTGCATACTCAAATGTCTGTGGTATGGCACCAGCTTGGGAAGGAGATCATTTGCAGTGCGGCGCCGGTCTTAAAATAACAATGTGCATTTGAACTGTTATGAATCAGATACGCGTGAGCATGCGGCGCCCGGCCGCCCCACTCTGTGGAGCTCCCATATTTTCTTTCTCTTCCACTCTGACGCCCGCTGTTCTCACACCCAGCCTCTTCCACCCTCACGCCTCTGCGCTCCAGGCACACCCACCCTCCCTCCACCACGCCCTGCGCTCCGTTCAGGCACACCCACCCTCCTCCACCTCACGCCTGCATTCCAGGCACACCCACCCTCCTCCACCCTCACGCCCCCCATTCCAGGCACACCCAGCCTCCTCCACCCTCACGCCCTGCGCTCCAGGCACACCCAGCCTCCCCACCCACGCCTGCGCTCCAGGCACACCCAGCCTCCTCCACCTCACGCCCCTGCATTCCAGGCACACCCACCCTCCTCCACCCTCACGCCCCCTGCGCTCCAGGCACACCCACCCTCCTCCACCCTCACGCCCTGCGCCCAGGCACACCCAGCCTCCTCCACCCTCACGCCCCTGCGTCCAGGCACACCTAATTCTCCTCCACCTTCACGCCGCCCTGCGCTCCAGGCACACCCACCCTCCTCCACCCTCACGCCCTGCATTCCAGGCACACCCAGCCGCCTCCACCCTCACGCCCACCCCTCACGCCCCTGCGCTCCAGGCACAAATTCCAGCCTCCTCCACCTCACGCCCTGCGCTCGAGGCACACCCAGCTTCCTCCACCTTCACGCCCCTGCGCTCCAGGCACACCCAGCTTCCTCCAGCTTTTACTCTAGTTGCTTGCGCACCCCTCCCCCCCCCGCTCTGTGGGGCGTACCTCCACAAGAACAACCAGTGCAGTCACAGCCGTAGACGTCTTCTAGCACGTTGCACTCGTAGCCGCTTTCGTACCAATAATCGCACGTGTATTGGTAGCAATCGCTCGCACAACCTGCACCTCATAAAGCCAGGGGGCAAGGGAAGGACACTCTCTTCAAGCTCTGGGCTCTGTTCCGCCACGACGCGCCGTGAGATACGGGCTCTGCACCGCCACGACGCGCCGTGAGATACGGGCTCTGCACCGCCACGACGCGCCGAGAGATACGGGCTCTGCACCGCCACGACGCGCCGTGAGATACGGGCTCTGCACCGCCACGACGCGCCGTGAGATACGGCTCTGCACCGCCACGACGCGCCGTAAGATACAGGCTCTGCGTCACCACCACGTGCCGTGAGATACTAGACAATTATTATTTGGAAAATAATAATTTGAGTTATTGTAGAAGCAATGCGCGCAAACCCTAAGTGTAGGGTCGCCAGGCCCGTCTGCCAGATCGATGCCACACCGTTGTCTGTGGCATCGGGACGGGGGGAGTCACCGATCGCCGTGATCGGTGACACGTGACACGTCTGGGCTTGACACGAGAAGTTGGTTGTTAACAACTTTCTCAGGGAGTGTCAAGCAGTTTTTCGGAATCTCAGCCTCAGGAGCAACGCTCCATCTCTGTTCTTCCTTTCTTTTTGATTCCGAAAGCGTATTCGCAAAATACTTTAGATATCGCACACCACGCGCAGCTTGCTACCATCACACCAGCTAGTGGACGTATCTGCACCCACACGCGTGTGCGTCCGGAGTCGCGTTCAAAACTATCCTCGGCGCGGTCATGTGTCGAGATTGCCAAGAAATACGCATTTCAGAGATCATCGCGGGAACACACATAAGCAACGAGGTGTGAAACACGTAAGCAAAGAGATCAGCAAATGGAGGGCGATGGTCGGCTCATGCCACTGGGCTAGAGAGTGTGCCATTAGGCATCCGCCGGAGTTGCGAGGGCCCTACGTTGCTTTGCCCCGTGTGTGGTAAAAAGCCTTTCGCCTTCGACTCCCCGACCAAGACGAGAGATCATGTCGGTTGGCAAAGCCAAGCAAAGGAGGCATGTGCGCGGTTCGTTGCCCGGGTTTCCCTCAACCACTCGGAAATGGACGAGAGGCGGAGGAAATACCACTGGTAGGACGCGCCGTCGTCGTAGATCCCGTTGGTGTTGCTGATGTAGGGGACAACGTCATTGGAGGCCCTGTTGGCATTGCGGTGGGGGACAACATAGTTGGAGATCCTGTTGGTGTTTCTGACGCCCCTGCGCTCCAGGCACACCCAGCCTCCTCCACCCTCACGCCCCTGCGCTCCAGGCACACCCACCTCCTCCACCCTCACGCCCTGCGCTCCAGGCACACCCACCCTCCTCCACCCCCTCACGCCCTGCTCCAGGCACACCCCGCCACCCTCCTCCACCCTCACGCCCTGCGCTCCAGGCACACCCACCCTCCTCCACCCTCACGCCCTCTGCGCTCCAGGCACACCCAGCCGCTCCACCCCTCACTTCCTGCAGCCCAGGCACACCCACCCTCCTCCACCTCACGCCCTGGTACGCCCAGGCACACCCACCCTCCTCCACCTCACGCCCTGCGCTCCAAGCACACCCAGCCTCCCCTCCTCCACCCCCTCACGCCCTTGCATTCCGTGCACACCCACCCTCCTCCACCCTCACGCCTCAAGCGCCTCCAGGCACACCCACCCTCCTCCACCCTCACGCCTTTGCCTCCAGGCACACCCACCTCCTCCACCCCCTCACGCCCTGCGCCCCAGGCACACCTTACCCCCTCCTCCACCCTCACGCCTGCGCTCCAGGCACACCCAGCCTCCTCCACCCTCACGCCCTGCGCTCCAGGCACACCCAGCCTCCTCCACCCTCACGCCCTGCGCTCCAGGCACACCCACCTCCTCCACCCTCACGCCCGCTCCAGGCACACCCACTCCTCCCTCCACCCTCACGCCCTGCGCTCGAGGCACACCCAGCTTCCTCCACCACGCCCTGCGCTCCAGGCACACCCAGCTTCCTCCAGCTTTTACTCTAGTTGCTTGCGCACCCCCCCCCCCGCTCTGTGGGGCGTACCTCCACAAGAACAACCAGTGCAGTCACAGCCGTAGACGTCTTCTAGCCTGTTGCACTGGTAGCCGTATTCGTACCAATAATCGCACGTTGTTTGTTGGTAGCAATCGCTCGCACAACCTGCACCTCATAAAGCCAGGGGGCAAGGGAAGGACACTATCTTCAAGCTCTGGGCTCTGTTCCGCC
Organism: Cymbomonas tetramitiformis; assembly: GCA_001247695.2. Lineage (NCBI taxonomy): Eukaryota > Viridiplantae > Chlorophyta > Pyramimonadophyceae > Pyramimonadales > Pyramimonadaceae > Cymbomonas > Cymbomonas tetramitiformis. The sequence continues at coordinate 9,040 of LGRX02034793.1, read as the reverse complement.
ACGACGCGCCGTGAGATACGGGCTCTGCACCACGACATGTGAGATACGCAGCCTGCACCGCCACGACGCGCCTGAGAGATACGGGCTCTGCACCGCCACGACGCGCCGTGAGATACTACGGGCTCTGCACCTCCACGACGCGCCGTAAGATACAGGCTCTGCGTCACCATCACGTGCCGTAAGATACGGGCTCTGCACCGCCACGACGCGCCATGAGATACGGGCTCTGCGTCACCACGACGCGCCGTGGTATACAGGCTCTGCACGGCCACGACGCGCCGTGAGATACCGGCTCTGCACGGCCACGGCGCGCCGCGAGATACGGGCTAACGCCGCCTCGACGCGCCGCGAGATACGGGCTCTGCACCTCCATGACGCGCCGTGAGATACGGGCTCTGCACCGCCACGACGCGCCGTAAGATACAGGCTCTGCGTCACCACCACGTGCCGTGAGATACTAGACAATTATTATTTGGAAAATAATAATTTGGGTTATTGCAGAAGCAATGCGCGCGAACCCTAAGTGTAGGGTCGCCAGGCCCGTCTGCCAGATCGATGCCACACCGTTTTCTGTGGCATCGGGACGGGGGGAGTCACCGATCGCCGTGATCGGTGACACGTGACACGTCTGGGCTTGACACGAGAAGTTGGTTGTTAACAACTTTCTCAGGGAGTGTCAAGCAGTTTTTCGGAATCTCAGCCTCAGGAGCAACGCTCCATCTCTGTTCTTCCTTTCTTTTTGATTCCGAAAGCGTATTCGCAAAATACTTTAGATATCGCGCAGCGAGTATCACATATTTTTTCGCTCTGTTGACGCGGATGTCTGGGCAGTTGAAAGCTGGACCGAGAGGATCGTACGGACAACCCACAGAGAAAGACGCGGGAATGCAGACCGACATTGCAGGAGTGCGCGCATCTTTGGAGGATCGTACCGACAGGAGGGACTGGTCGCACCCGGTTTTCGTACCCTGCAAGTGCAAGTTCGACTGTCCGTACTGGGACCCGCGTGATCCGTAAGAAGGGTACGTTTTCCGTACGCACGGGTACCGGTGATCGAGCTGGAGGTGCCGGAAGCGGATTCTACTCTTCCGTGCTTCGTGTGCTGGGAGAGCGACGTGTTCTCTCACGCTAAGTGGCAAACTTGGGAACCGATCCTGAACCCGCTGCGCCGCAGAGACAGGCGCGCGTTCGTGAAGACCAACCTTTGCGCGATTTGCGCGGGAGAGGTGTGGGAGACAGACTCGGACCGCGTCTGGTTTCCGATCGGCAGGGGTGCAACCTTTGGTCTGCGAGAGGAGCTTGGGAGACATGGCAGGTCAATGAGGAGAAGGCGGGAGCCGGAGGATGTCATCGCCGGATGTGAACCGGACGCTGGATCAGTACCGGCGAGCGGCAGTTTGGTGTACCAGAACCAGGATCGCAGCGGTGGAGAAGCTACTGGTGCTGGCTCATCCCTCCAGGCCAACGACGAAGAGCGAGGTGCTGGAGGATCGGAAGGACATGCTGATCGAGTTCCAGCGGCTGGAGGAGGCGATCGTGGGGGACATGCCGAGGGACCTGGAGGGCCTCACCGACGATCTGGTGGAAGTGGGGCTCCTTGAGACTGACCGGCGAGTGGTGCGCGGTGAGTGGCCATTGGGGGAGCCAGGAGGCAAGTGGGAGAGCCTGCGCGGAGTGGCAGCGAAGGAGCGACGCAGGGTCATGGCGTGGGCGACGGCGGCGAGGGACATGCAGCAGGAGACGCGGCCAGGATCGCAGCCGTCTCCGAACGGGAGCGGCAGCCCCGGGTCCTCGGGGCCCTCGCCCAGAGGCGTGCTGCGCACGGAGGAGGAGGTGCAGCGCATGGTGGACGCAGCAGTCGCGGCGGCGCTGGCGGGGCGTGATCCGATCAGCCAGGGCGGCAGCGGTAAGGTGCGTGATCCACCCGCGACACTGCGAGAGGTGGCGCGGGCGTCGGCAGGGAGGCGCCGAGGGTGGTCATGGACGGAGTGCGAGCGCGTGATCACGGAGATCAGGGTGGCCGCGGCGCGCCAGGCGGCCGAGCTGACGCGGGTGAAGCACAGCTTTGGGCGGCACCCGGCGAGGCGAGTGGAGCCATGGGAGTTCGAGCTGCTGGACAGCAAGTTCCCCGCGTGCAGGCAGGAGCAGTGCGGGCTGGAGGAGCTCCCAGAGCGCGCGAAGGTGCGCACAAAGCATCTATATGCGTACATCGACCTCGCGCTACGGGAGCTGGCGGACATGCAGCGGGCGCTGGCAGGTGTGCCGGGGATCGAGCAGCCGGTGTTCGACGAGGAGTGGGCGGCAGCGGCCGCGGTGAGCAGGAAGAGGCGAGCGGTGCGGCAGCCCAGCGGCTCGGACGGCGAGAGCGAGGAGCAGAAGCGGGCGGCAGCGAAGGCGCGATTCGGGTCCCTTCGTACGGCGACGGACGAGGAGCTTCGGCGAGCGCTGGACGGCAGCCTGGCGGTGAAGGACATCACGCGCCCGCCAGGTGAGATCGCTGTGCCTGCTAGACCCTTCCTCCCCGCAGGTGGGGCGCTTAAGGGGATGGACATCCGGGTGTCGCGTCCCGGAGGCGACTACGAGGAGGGAGGCGCGGAGTGGCGATTGGACGCGAAGAGGGGGCTGGTGCTGGAGGCGAAGGCCAAGCACTGCCGTAGCTTTGACGAGTGGGACGAGACCTTCACGATGCTGGCGTGCAAGGCCCCCGAGGAGGCGCGGGACCTGCTGCTGCAGTTCCGGAAGTGGATGCGTCTCATGTCGATCGACTACTCTTGGGACCACCTCCGCAAGTTCTACGATCATCTCTGCGTGCGGATGGAGAAGGAGGCCTCCACTACCTTCGAGCTGGTGTCGTACACCGCCCATTGGGAGATGTACAAGCGGGACAAGGGCATCAAGGAGAAAGGCCACGGAGGAGGTGGCGGAGGCGGCAGCAGTAGCTGGAGCGCGGGAGGTACCGGCAGCCGCTACCCGAAGAAGCCGCGGGTGTCGGATCCGGAGCAGTCGGATGCAGGTGTGGTGAAGCCGGACAAGCCCGGTAAGCGGCGAGGTGCGGACAAGCAATCGCAGAAGGCATGCTTTGATCACAACTCACAGGCGGGATGCGGGAGGAAGGCCTGCAGGTTCTCTCACCACTGCGTCAAGTGTGAGAGCAAGAGCCACGTGCACTACGAGGGCCACGAGTGCACGGCGCCGGCGGGTGCCCGTGGATGATGGGACGGGCGGTGGAGCCCGGGGGAGGCCACGCCCCCGGGGGAGCCGGAAGGTGGCGGAGGGGCGCAGGGGGCGCCAGAAGGGGAGATCGTCGTGGAGCCGGAGGAGGAGCGCGAGGATGGCGTGACGATGGCGAGCGGCGATCAGGAGCCCGAGCCTGCAGGCGAGGCGTGCGAGATGCAGGTGGAGGACGCGGAGCCGTGGTGGGCACGGCTTCGGAGGCTGCTGGTAGCGCCGGTGTGGGATGCAGCGGGGGCACCGTTACCGGCGGCGCCGGCTGCGGCGTCGGCGCCGGCGGTGTCCCCGGCGGGTACCGGGTGCGGTGAGCACTACCCGGCGGTGGCGGAGTCGAGGTCGGCGAGGTGGCCGGCATTGCGTGCAGCGATCGTGGAGGGCGCCAAGGCGCGGGGCCTTTCCGGTACGGGCACGACGGAGGAGGAGCGCGCTCGCTTCCAGCAGGAGGTGCGCGATGTGGGAGCGCAGGTACCGCTGATGTCGGAGAGAGCGCACCTTCTCGCCGAGGCGCTGAAGGATTGGCCAGACGTGGCCTTCCTGGTGCGAGGTGCGGCATGTGGCGTCGGTTTCCCCTTTGCAGGCGAGGAGCCGGACGAGCCGTACATCGTGGAGAATTACGTGGGAGACGAGCACGCGGAGGCCATGACCGCGGAGCTCGCGAAGGAGATGGCCGCGGGGAGGATCTTTGACGCTCGCGATTGGCTACCGCGGGGCGTGTCGGCCCTCGGGATGGTAGAGCGACTCCGCAAGGGGAAGCTCAAGTACCGTCCCGTTTGGGACTACTCGCGACCTTCGTTCGTCGGCGTCAACGACTGGATCGAGCTCCAGAAGGACGAGTTCACGACAGTCAAGGACGCGTACGCGCTGCTACGACCGGGCATGTACATGGTGAAGGTGGACCTGGAGGAGGCGTACAGGTCGCTGCCTGTCGCGTCGTAGTACTGGGCAGCGCAGTGCTTCCAGTGGCGCGGCAAGCGGTACATGGACACGCGCAGCCCTTTCGGGAACCGCGCGTTGCCAGGCATCTTCATGCGCTACACGCGGGCGATTGTAGCGTGGATGCAGGCGCAGGGAGTGCCGTGCGTCGGGTATTTACATGACTTCTTCATGGTGGCGCGCACGGCAGCTGAGGCTCAGGAGATGATGGACCTCATGATCGAGTTCGTGACCATGCTGGGCTTCAAGGTGAACCGGGCCAAGTGTGAGGGTCCAGCGCGACGTCTGGAGTTCCTTGGCGTGTTACTGTGCACTGATGGCGAGACATGCACGGCGTCGATCGACGAGGAGCGCGTGCAGCAAGTGACGAGCAAGCTGCGGGAGATGCGCGCGGAGGCGGCGACGGGACCGGTGCGCAGGCGCAAGCTCGAGTCGCTGCTCGGGCTGCTGGCATTCTGCGCGCAGGTGGTGTGGGGGCTGTCGCTCTACACGCGACAGGGCTTCGCGCTCGTCGCGGCGACAGCCGGCAGGTCGCGCGTGACGGTGGGCAAGGGCGTGATGCAGGACCTGAAGGTGGTGGAGCGCGTCATCCGCCTGTACAACGGGCGCAAGGTGGTGCTGCACAAGGAGGACGTGCACGAGGACGCCTTCGCGACGGACGCGTCGCTGAGGAAGGGGATGGGCGGCCACTGCCAGCCCGACTACTTCCTCATCTCGTGGGAGGACCTGGCGGAGATGCCGCAGCGCGACTTCTACCCTTTCACGAGCAAGGCGAAGTCCCACATCAACTACCTCGAGCTCTTCGCGGTGTGGTGGGCGCTGGCGCTGTGGGCGCACAGGCTGTCGGGGTGGACGCTGGTGGTACGGATCGACAACCAGTGCGCGCTCACGCAAGTGGACAAGTTTTGGGGGCCGGTCGAGTACATCCCGCTGCTGAGGAAGATCTTCTACCTCTGCGCGCAGCACGACATCCGGCTGCGCCCGAAGTACATCTCGTCGAAGGACAACCTCCTGGCGGACTTGCTCTCGCGGCTGAAGCTCGAGGAGTTCCACATGCGGTGGGCGATGCGCAAGCGGGAGGTGCTGTGGAGGCAGGACCGGGACGACTGGCAGTTCTCCCCGGTCTTGTTCGCGGAGATGGACGAGGAGTTCGGGCCGTTCACCCTGGACGCGTGCGTGGCGTCCTCGCGGGCGAACGCATTCTGCGTGCGGAGCTGGAGCGCGGAGGATGACGCGCGCAAGCAGCGCTTCGACGGGCTCAACACGTGGGCGAACCTCCCATTCTCGGTGATGTACGAGATCTTGCTCAACTTCTTGAAGTGCAAGCGCAGGCGGCAGATGGGCACGGGCGGGTGCTTCCTGGTGCCGGTGTGGGAGGGGGACGAGGCGTACGAGCTGGTGTCGGGGATGCGCGAGGTGTTCCGTCCGGTGCGCAAGTACCGGGCGGGCACGATGCTCTTCACGGCGCCGGCGCTGGACGGCAAGGGCCGCTCGGAGTGGGGGCCCACTCGGTGGGATGTGCTGGTGGTGCGCGTGCCGCTGGAGCCAGTGGAGTTGCCTGACTGGGTGTGATCGGGGCGCAGAGGAGCTGCTGGAGGAGCTGGCAGTGGCGGTGGAGCGCTACCAGGACGGGGCGTACGCCGAGAGCACGCAGAGGTCCTACGACACGGGGGTCAAGGCCTTCCTCACGTTCTGCGTGCGCTTCGCGTGCCTGGGCACGCTGGAGCCATTGCTCCCGGCGTCGGATGCCACGCTAGCGCGCTTCATTGCGTTCTCGGCGTGGTTCGTGCAGCCAGGGACGATCAAGTCCTACCTGGCGGGTGTGCGGTCCCTTCACTTGCACCAGGGGGTGGAGTGGACGCCGGTGGCTCACAGGTTCTGGGTGGCGGCAGCCCTGCAGGGCGTGCGCAGGCAGTGGGACCGGCCTTCTAAGCCGGTGATGCCCATCACGTTGCGAGACCTGGCGCGCATGGCGGAGTTCGCTGACATGGAGTCGATCACGGGCTTGGCGCTGTGGGCGGCCATCCTGGTGGGGTTCTACGGCTTGTTCCGCAAGGACAACCTCACCGTGGGGAAGTCCCAAGCGTGGAACGCCAGGGGTGCGCTGGTGAGGGAGGATGTGCTCTTCGCAGAGGCTGGAGACGTGGTGTGGATCCGAGTGCGGCACTCGAAGACCATCCAGTGCGGGGAGCGCTACCACTGGGTGCCGCTGGTGGCGGTGCCGGGGTCGAGGCTGTGCCCGGTGGAGGCCCTCCGCCGGCTCATGCTGGCCACGGAGGGATTGCCGGAGGAGGCGCCCCTCTTCCAGGTGGAAGGGAGGGGCAAGCGGGGCGCGCTTGTGCCCATGGCGCACGCGGCGCTGGTGGCGGGGCTGAAGAGCCTGGCCGGGCAGGTGGGGTTGGACCCAGCCCGGTATGCCGGGCACTCGCTCCGTAGGGGCGGGGCCACGGCAACCGTGCGGCTGAAGGTGGAGAAGCTCTACATCAAGCTGCAGGGGGACTGGAAGTCCGACTGCTGGGAGAGGTACTGCGAGCTGGACGACGAGCAGCGGCTCATCCTTCCGGCCGCGTTCGCGGAGGCCGCGAAGGAGCTCTCATGAGGTGATGGCACGCTCCTTCGCACATTCCCTCCCCTTCACATGTGGCTTTGGCCTGTTAGGTCTGTCAGGTGAGCGGCTGCTTTGCAGATTGGGCGGCAGTGTCTCTGAAGAGTAGCACAGTGGAAGCTTCGAGGGCTGTACCGACAGCCGCCAGAGGGCCTAGTTCAAGAGAGCGCTGCTAGAGACCCGCTGCTAGAGACCCGCTGCCAGAGAGCAGTGGAGGTGACATAGCAGTGGAGGTGACAGAGCAGCTTGCTAGAACTAGCTTAGAAGCTTCGTGCACGAGACTCTTAGAGACCTGCTCCACCTGACAGAGAGGGAGACAGACATTCATGCCACATGCTGAGAGACCAAACAAGCCAGGCGGTGGCAATTAATATATTGAAATATATGAATCTGCCAAGACCTCTGCTTGCTTGTTGTGACCGGTGCTCTCTGCGGGGGAGGGGGGAGAGTGCATGCTTCGTACAATAACGGCGCGCCGTGAGATACGGGCTCTGCACCGCCACGACGCTTCGTGAGATACAGGCTGTGCACCGCCACGACGCGCCGTGAGATACGGGCTGTGCACCGCCACGACGCGCCGTGAGATACGGGCTCTGCACCGCCACGGCGCGCCGCGAGATACGGGCTAACGCCGCCACGACGCGCCGCGAGATGCGGGCTCTGCGTCACCACCACGTGCGTAAGATACCGGCTCTGCACCGCCATGACGCGTCGTGAGATACGGGCTCTGCACCGCCACGACGCGCCATGAGATACGGGCTCTGCACCGCCACGACGCGCCGTGAGATACAGGCTCTGCACCGCCATGACGCGCCGTGAGATACGGGCTCTGCACCGCCACGATGCGCCGTGAGATACGGGCTCTGCACCGCCACGACGCGCCGTGAGATACAGGCTTTGCATCGCCATGACGTGCCGTGAGATCTAAATACTGGAGCCAGTGGAGTTGCCTGACTAGGTGTGATCGGGGCGCAGAGGAGCTGCTGGAGGAGCTGGCAGTGGCGGTGGAGCGCTACCAGGACGGGGCGTACGCCGAGAGCACGCAAAGGTCCTACGACACGGGGGTCAAGGCCTTCCTCACGTTCTGCGTGCGCTTCGCGTGCCTGGGCACGCTAGAGCCATTGCTCCCGGCGTCGGATGCCACGTTGGCGCGCTTCATCGCGTTCTCAGCGTGGTTCGTGCAGCCAGGGACGATCAAGTCCTACCTGGCGGATGTGCGGTCCCTTCACTTGCAGCAGGGGGTGGAGTGGACGCCGGTGGCTCACAGGTTCTGGGTGGCGGCAACCCTGCAGGGCGTGCGCAGGCAGTGGGACCGGCCTGCTAAGCCGGTGATGCCCATCACGTTGCGAGACCTGGCGCGCATGGCTGAGTTCGCTGACATGGAGTCGATCACGGGCTTGGCGTTGTGGGCAGCCATCCTGGTGGGGTTCTACGGCTTGTTCCGCAAGGACAACCTCACCGTGGGGAAGTCCCAGGCGTGGAACGCCAGGGGTGCGCTGTTGAGGGAGGACGTGCTCTTCGCACAGGCTGGAGATGTGGTGTGGATCTGAGTGCGGCACTCGAAGACCATCCAGTGCGGGGAGCGCTACCACTGGGTGCCGCTGGTGGCGGTGCCGGGGTCGAGGCTGTGCCCGGTGGAGGCCCTCCGCCGGCTCATGCTGGCCACGGAGGGCTTGCAGGAGGAGGCGCCCCTCTTCCAGGTGGAAGGGAGGGGCAAGCGGGGCGCGCTGGTGCCCATGGCGCACGCAGCGCTGGTGGCCGGGCTGAAGAGCCTGGCCGTGCAGGTGGGGCTGGACCCGGCTCGGTATGCCGGGCACTCGCTCCGCAGGGGCGGGGCCACGGCAGCCATGGCGGCTGAACGTGGAGAAGCTCTACATCAAGCTGCAGAGCGGCTGCTTCGTAGATTGGGCGGCAGAGTCTCAGAGAGTGCACGATTCCCATAGGGAACCTGTGAAGCCGTTTACCTTCACAGCAGCTTCGAAGAACCAGCCGGTTACCTGGTTGCGCATGGCGCCTAGTTCCATTCCGTACAACAGCTGGATACCTGCTAGGAACCTGCTTAGAAGCTCCGTGCTTGGGATCTCAGAGACCTGCTCCACCTGACAGAGAGGGAGACAGACATTCATGCCACATGCTGAGAGACCGAATAGGCCAGACTGGGTGGCAATTAATATATTGTGAATATATGAATCTGCCAAGACCTCTGCTTGCCTATTGTGACCGGTGCTCTCTGGGGGAGGGGAGAGAGTGCATGCTTCGTACAATAACGCT
>LGRX02034792.1:0-44620 GCA_001247695.2 Cymbomonas tetramitiformis | reverse complement strand
CCTCTGCCCCCTGCCGTGTCTCCGCCGCTCGCGTTCACAGCCCGTCCCTCCCGGTCTTACCGCGGCACCGCCCTCTGCCCCCTGCCGGGTCTCCGCCGCTCGCGTTCACAGCCCGTCCCTCCCGGTCTTACCGCGGCACCGCCTCTTAGGAGCGGGGGATGTCAGAGCTCTGACCAGAGTCGCTGCCTCCCGATTGTGACACAGCCGGCCCAGAGAGGCTCGCACAGGTGCGGCACTTCCGAGGCCAGCGCTCTAAGGCATTGCTCCAGTTTGGACAGGCGGGGGCTGCACTCACCAGCACGAAGATGGCCATCCACAGCTCGAGCAGCTTGCCAGGCGGTTCCCTGCGCCCCGCAGAGACTCCCAAGCGGGCGCCACCCGCCGCACACTCCCTTAGCCTGGCAGCAGCGCTCGCAGTCATCAGCCAGGTCTTGCTACAATGCCGAGGAGCTCCCTGCAGGCCGCACACTCCTTTGCCAAGCCTGGCTCTGGCCTCCACGGCGGCGGCTCAGCAGTTGCGTGTGACAGGAACACTCGCCGCCATGCCCGCAGCCACATGAGCACTGCGCCTCACGCGCCCCACAGCCGGCGCTGCCCGGAGGCAGGGAGGCGGAGGGCTGTGGAGATTGGCTGAGCCACGCGTCGGACTCACTTATATGTCTGCATCTCAAACATGTACCGCTTCGAGCCGGCCTCCTGTAGAATTTCGTTGCACTTCCTGAGCATATCTTCCAGCTCCATCAGCTTGCCGTGCAGTTGCAGCAGATCCTTCTCCTGCTCCAGCGCCACGCAGCGCCCTTCTGTCGGGCTCAGCCATCCGCGTTGCCACGCCAAACACTCCCTCCCATACGCCGTTTTGGATGCTTCCGAGGCCGATTCGAGACGACCACCTGTGTACGGCAGAAAGGCCGTGGTGCGCTCGTGGGCTGCACCTCCTGACGAGCCCCCAATGAGCTCGTGCCAGCATCGTGGGCAGGAGGCTCCGGTGCCAGCATCGTGGGCAGGAGGCTCCGGTGCCAGGGCAGGGGCGGGTGCGCACATAGTCGGTGAGCGGGCGCGGCATCTCGCTCGATGGTCGGCCCTCGTACATGTTTCCACCCCTCGCCACCACCAAGCGAAAGATGCGGAGTATGCATTCCGCCCCCACCTCGATGATGCCCTGGATCCGCATCCCCCCATATCGGTCACCTCGCGGCCATCCTCGCAAAGCTGCCCCCCGTATCCCGGCGACCGCGTCCCACCTCCTGGCTTCATCCCCGCCATCCCGGTCAATACGCGCCACCCTCCTGGGTCGATGCTCTGCTGGCACCAAACCCTGGCAAGCCGCAATGCTCGTCCCTGCGCAGAGCTGGCGACAGTACCGTGCGGCGGCGCGGGCTCGAGAAGCTCAGGGGCGTGTGAGCTTGTACATAGCTCGAGCCAGTCCGCCCAGTCTAGTCCATTTCGGCCGTGCTCCTGAGCCACGTGCGCAGGCTCCGAGGCCGCAGCTCCACCAAACCCGGATCCCTACGCAGCTGCCACTCTTTGAATTGTTCCTCAGGAAATGTGCAGCAGCAACGCCTATTTACAGTCTCATACCCGGACGCCTTCGGGTGGAGAGAGCAGCAGGAGCTACCTGCTGCTCGGGCGAGACGGTCTGCATCACCCGGTGCCGGTTGCAGGTGTCCACGCAGAGCACCGCCTGGAGCACCGCTCCAAGTCAGCTTCCTCGCGTGTTCATCACATGCTACCACGTGCCGAGAGCCCACCGTTGGAGCGCACACATGCGTACTGCTCGAGAATGGAGAGACTGCGGGGGTTCCTGCGAAAGCTTTACAGCAGTGTGCCGCGCGGGGAGGACGCGGCGCGATGCAACTGTGCCAGGCTGTGTCGCCCGAGGTTGACCCACGTCTCGCGCAGATCATACCAGCTGGCATGCGGCTCGATGCAACGCGCAGGCTGCGATACTGGTCCCTTCTGACGGGCTTTGCAAGTCCAGACCGAGCGGCGCAGAAGGGAAGGGCCGAGGCACCCTCCCAAGATGCCAGGCGCATGGATGACTGAGCGGGGCGTGCCAATGTCACGTTCTCCATGCGGATCGGAAGGGCCACGAAGGCGCCGGGCTTCCTCAGAGCGCGCTGAGCCTCCGTCGTGTTGGTGTCCTCTCCCAGCTTGCCCAGAAAATGGACGCGGTAATCTGCCGCCGTCCGCGAGCACCCTCCACATGGGGTCATGAGGGGGGCACAGCGAGGCCAAGCAGGAAAGGTGCAGGCCTGCACCGAATTATTGCAAAAAAGGCCGGGATTTTTCAGGGGGTGAGCTGGGGCTTATCCCTCCGCCTTCCCTCTTCCCATTCCCATTTCAGACCTACATGTACGTGGCTCTCTTCTCGAGCGCGCAGGGCTCCCCAAAAGCTCGGCTGGCCACGTGGCGCATTGCCGCATGGCGAGTTGGCACAATTTGCTCCGAACTCGACTCGCCAAGTGTATGACTAATCTTGTCCACTGGGCGCAATGCCCCCTGCGGATCCGGCACGAGCGAAGGCCATCGCAGCAGTTCACCCGCGCGAGCACAATTTGTGTGAGAACGCTCGGCAGCACATGCATTAGTTTCCGATCACGGAGTGTGTTTGTGTCTGCGTCTGTGGTGCGCCGCCACTGCCCCAGCCAGTTTGCTGCGGCGGGGCTGCCCACTGCGCGCACGAGCATGAGGGACACTTCCTATGTGCGCGTGTGCTCAAGGGGGTGCTCAGGGGGGTGATGTGAGGAGCATTTACTACCATGAGCACTTACCTCACATTGGGGCAATCCTACATCAGGCGTCGACGGGTGGCCGCACCTTCGTGCAGCACTTACCTCACATTGGGGCAATGCTACATCAGGCGTCGACGGGTGGCCGCACCATCGTGCAGCACTTACCTCACATTGGGGCAATGCTACATCAGGCGTCGACGGGTGGCCGCACCTTCGTGCAGCACTTGCCTCACATTGGGGCAATGCTACATCAGGCGTCGACGGGTGGCCGCACCTTCGTGCAGCACTTGCCTCACATTGGGGCAATGCTACATCAGGCGTCGACGGGTGGCCGCACCATCGTGCAGCACTTGCGATGTGAATGGGAATCCCCGCTCGAAACAAAAATCGCGAACCACTCCAATGCCGGGCACGAGCTTTTGGCCAATCAGATCGCGGCACTCATTGCAAGCAGTGTAGTACTCCATATCCTGCAGACGCCACGCTCCCCGGACTCAGGCTCGGGGAGCGCCTCGCAGATCACGCGGTGCTTTCTGGTCTTCATGCTCCGCCGCTGCCACCACACATCGAATGATTGAAGCTTTGACGCCAGCGGTGCTGGGCTTGGCGCAGAAACATTGCGGCTCTTTCAGCCCGGCGCCAGCGCACATGCGCCTGCGGTACTGGGCTTGGCGCAGAAACATTGCGGCTCTTTCAGCCCGGCGCCAGCGCACATGCGCCTGCGGTACTGGGCTTGGCGCAGAAACATTGCGGCTCTTTCAGCCCGGCGCCAGCGCACATGCGCCTGCGGTACTGGGCTTGGCGCAGAACCATTGCGGCTCTTTCAGCCGGGCGCCAGCGCACATGTGCCTTCCATGATGACCGGGCACCGGCATGCGCACGCCAGGGTGGCGCCAGAGGCAGGAGGGCACTGCACCATGTGGAAGGGGGCATCTTGGGAGGGCCTCCCGGAGGCGATCAACCGCGTGATGTACGTGGAGGTGCCGAGGCCTAGAATGCTGCTGATCACGTTGCAAAGCTCCCTGCGCTCACACACAGCCGGCGCACACCCATAAGCGCACCAGTGACGGCGCCCCAGCCTCAGGTCACCTCTCCGCTGCAAGCGAGCTTGCCCCTGGCACAAGCACATCTTGGAGAGTGGCATCAGGATATGCACTGCAGGCCGCATCAAAGCGCCCCCGCCTCGGGAGGTATCACGATGATGTGCAGTGCCTCGTCCCACCCCCCCTCCAAAAGTGCCCCCCCTTCAGAGGATTGTTTATGGGCGAGCAACCCGCAGTTCGCAACGGAAGTTGGGGCTTCGGGGAGCTCCTGCCAGCAGCACGCGAGAGTGGGAGGCCTGCACCCTTACCCAAGGTAGCCATGTATCTCTTTCCAGCCCCCTTTCCAAATGACCTGGTCGCCTGTCTGAGACAGCATGCGTTCGTGGCACATGCGCATGGTCTCCTTCCCGGTTAGGTCCAACTGTGCTGACCTCGCCTGCAGCCTCCACACCAGCACAAACCAGAGGAATGCGTCTCCCATACCATCCCACTTCCGCATAGCTCGCTGCTCCTCACCAGTACTTGCATGACCAGCTCCGGAGAAGCCAACTCACCCTCATATTTTGTCAGGCTCTGTACTGAAAGCAGTGCTACCTTCCATGCACGTCTGGATTGGAAGGGCGGGTTGCTGCGGCAGTGCACCTTGAGCAGCTGCAGGTTGTCCGAAAAGAACTTGAGATCATGCTTGGTTTGAAGTCGATCCGCCTCTGCCGCATCAACTTTAGCACTCATCTCCCTGCCAGATAGATGAGCACCCCCGTGGCACCAGTCAGGCCCCCATCAGGGCAATAAGCATACCCTCCGCGGCCAACTTCAGGTTGTAGGGTTTAAGCGCCCACAAAGAACCGCCACGTGCCGCCCCGGACCCGCGGATTTGCCGGTCAGGCGCCGGCGGGGCGGCACTTTGCAGCTGCGACTGGCAAGATCGTGAAGCGGATGATTGGGTGGGGCGAGGCAGATGAGCAGTGGCAGGGCACTTAAGAGGAGGCAGGGTACGCACAGCAATCCGATACGCTGTTTGTTGAACTTAAGAGGAGGCAGGGTACGCACAGCAAGCCGATACGCTGTTTGTTGAACTTAAGAGGAGGCAGGGTACGCACAGCAAGCCGACGCTGTTTGTTGAACTTAAGAGGCAGAATGCAGCACAGCAAGCCGATACGCTGTTTGTTGAACTTAAGCGGAGGCAGGGTACGCACAGCAAGCCGATGCGCTGTTTGTTGAACTTAAGAGGAGGCAGGGTACGCACAGCAAGCCGATACGCTGTTTGTTGAAATCCTCCATTTCCCCCTCTAGTGTAGATTGCAGATCTTGGCGATCGCGGATTTCCTTTTGGGAGTCCTGAGCAGCAGGAGACACAATGAGACCCAGACCATAAGAATCCCCGTGCACTGAGCTAAAGCCCTAAAGCGACCACGCTCCGAGTCCTGTAACTCCCTAAACTTCGCTGCCGCCTGGAACCATTAGCCACCTCCCGAGATCTAGAGACGGAATCTCTTACGAGTAGGGTCGACTGAGGTTTCATCTTCGACTGAAAGACAAAAACATACATAACATTTTCCACATCTAACAATCACTTTTTCAAATAAATCATTATTTCGCTTGGGAAATTTATAGCATCGAATTTTGCAACATGATCCCCTATTTTTATCGCCTAGGATCCAAGAATGGCGAGTTATCTTTGTATAAAAAAAACCTTGGGCAAAGTTAATGATTAGATTTATTTTTTGAAAATTTCCACCAATGGTATATGTTACGGTATAAGCGCGCCCCGCGCATATGCGCGCCGATTTTCAGTACAACTGGTCGTGAACCCTTGCCTCGTGGCACAAGCACACACCAGTACAAGCGCGCCAGAATTTACAGTTACCCTACGTATTTTTAAGCGGGTTAGAGGGTCTATGGGGTGCTATGGGAGGTGTTGGGGGATTTTATGGGTTGCCTGAGGTTGTGTGGGGGTGTTAGGGATGTAACGAGTTGCGTTTTAGGGTTTAAGCAGGAGGGGGATGGTGTGTGTGGGGGGGTGGGGCGAGGGTGGTTTGGGGGTGTTGACGGCGTTTGGGGGGTTGTTAGGACAATGGTTGGGAGGTGTTGTGGTGTGGTTGGGGGGGATACCCACACCACACCTAGAAACCCCAAGTCACACCAAACCACACCCCAACACCCCGCAAACCACACCCCGAAAACCCCATAATATATCCCGACAATCCCCATACCATACCCCGACACCCCCCAAGTCATAGGCCCCCATACCCCCTAGGGGCACCGTAGAAGTGCCCAGGCGCGCTTGTACCGACGCAAAGGCGCGCGTATACCGGAATAATGTGCACGCATATGCGCGCCGCATGCTTATACTTTCAGTTGCCCAGTACAAGTGCGTCTGGCGCGCTTGTACTGAAATGAGCACGCATATGCGTGCGGCGCGCTTGTACCGTAACATATATATTAACATTTCAATATTTGATCTTATAAAATTCCAGAAATAAATCTAATCATTAACTTTGCCCAAGGTTTTTTTGATACAAAGATAACTCACCATTCTTGGATCCTAGGCGATAAAAATAGGGGGTCATGTTGCAAAATTCGACGCTATAAATTTCTAAAGGTGGCATCTTCACGATGAAGTTTTAATAATTTTTTAATATGGAAATGCTGATCAATGTTTTATAATTCCTGGGAACAGTCCACCCTACACTTAAGTAACCTGAAGCCCCCTTGCCCATCTGCAACCCCCTAGAACCCTGAGCCACCATACACCCAAGGCCTGAACAGCCTGCTCGGTATTCAAGGCTTCCTGAGTTGCTATATGTATCAACGCTCGTGATGGATATTTGCTGGTTCTTCCCGTTCCTCACAATCGTGATTTCCTCAAACAAACTGAACGTTCACTGTGAGAACATTTCAGCGAGGCGCTGGACCCCGTGCACGAGAATCCTTAGCTGCTCGATTTCCTGAACATGATACCGAAGGTTTCGGGTCCTTGCATAAGGTTAGGCTTAGAAGATGGTGGCTCAGGGTTGTATGCGGGTTTCCATCTTGGGGTTGTCGGGGCAAGGCGTTCGAGGGGGTTTCAGGTCTTGGAGTATGGGTTTCCATCTTGGGGTTGTCGGGGCAAGGCGTTCGAGGGGGTTTCAGGTCTTGGAGTATGGTGTTTACAGTGGGAGACAAAATCATGTATTAATGCGGAAGAGCCTCACCTCCAGCATATCATTGTTCTCCTGCAGGATCGTCCGATCTTCCACTGCTGTCTGTGTGGCCATCATCGTGTCATTGAGCAGTGCCTGGTCCGTATCAACCCCTCTTTCTCTCACACACCTCAATTTGAGACCCTTGAAAAACTGAAGCTTTCCTAACAGCCTCGACGGCATTCATCGTGCCCAAAGTCCATCAGTGAATGGGATGCATACGTGGGGCTTGTTTTCTCAGCCCGGGATGCACATGTGGGGCTTGTTTTCTCAGCCCGGGATGCACATGTGGGGCTTGTTTTCTCAGCCCGGGATGCACATGTGGCGTCGCGTCCCTAGGGTCCCATGGGAGCCAATGCGTGATGCACATGTGGGGTCATGTCCCCAGCCCTCTGATCTGGGAGGCCCATGTGACACATGCCTTGTGTACACAGCTGACAAATTTCGATTGGGTGGAAGATGGCTAGACGTTCCCAGGCACGCCTTGGGATGCCCCATCATCGTCGTCCTACACCCTCACTGTGCGCCATGCGGCACACAGCCCCTGAGCCACTAGGCACCCCCTCACCCAGATCCCTGAAGCTGGGAGCCCCCTCACCCAGATCCCTGAAGCTGGGAGCCCCCTCACCCAGATCCCTGAAGCTGGGAGCAGACGAGGCGCCCACCTTGAGCTGCTCAATGTACACGTTGCGCTCCATCGTCTCAAAGGAAATTTCCTCGGATTGCCGCTCAATCTCACTCTCTAGCCAAGTGATCCGCGCTTCGCTCTGCCGGAGCTCCTGTTGCGTGCCATCCGCCCATGTCCACTTCCCTGAGCACTCTGCCCCGTCAGCATGGCGCCTCGTCGCCGCAGGCTTGCACTGCCAAACTGGTGGCGCAAGGAGGCTTCTATCCCCCCACAAAACCCTAGCGCAGCTCTCCGCGTACCATATGGGGGGGAGTCGGGGAGCCTGGCCAGTAGCGACGCGGGCACCTCGGATTCCTATGTGCCTCAACGGTTCACACTCGAATCGAAAATATGGAAAGGTGCGATGCAAGCTCCCGGTTCTGATTCAATCAAATTGTACAGTAGCCTAAGATATTTCTGAACCACTGGATCTGAGCCGTTGGATCAAGAGCAGCATTCTCGGAATTTCCTGATGAAGATCAACAGAATGCGCACTTATAGGAAATTCCATGCAAAGAGTCCGCACTTCGCTTCCTGGAACTGCGGCCACAGAAACGGAGGCCGGGAACGAACAGCATGGCACAGACCTCCATTTGGCTGGTGTTGCTCCAGCACTGAGGAATCTCTTTCTCGTTCTCCCGGCTAATGTTCACCAGCATGAAGGCCGACCCGGGACGGCCCTGTGTTACCCAGCACCGCCACCCAATGATCATCCAATTAGCATTCATTGATATCTTTCGCCTCGTGCAGTCGGCTGTCTAAAGTGAAGCCCGGGGCGCGCTTTGCTTCGACAGGCGCGCATGCAGTGAGAGGGGGTAGTCGAGGGCAGCAGCGGCCAGAGTGGCACCTTGATCGTCTGCGTGGCAGATGGGATGTAGGCCGCAGACGCCATCTTCACCCGTCGGCCGGTTTGATTGGTTGAACTTGTGTTGGCGCGCTCGGCGTTGCGGCTGCTCAAGGTGGAGCGGTCATGGCGCGGAATCAGGGGGACCGACTGTGGCCGATCCGTGTTCCATCCTTTCGGCCGGTGGGTCAGATCGTCTGTTGCCGGTTCAACCATCTCTGGGATATGATTCCCAAGCCCTGCATCGGATGCCCATAAGCCACCAGGCTAGAAGCGCTCATGATTCCCAGGTTCAGCATCATATTCACAGCACCTGCCTTAAACGGTACAGATCCTCTGAATTAAGCCGTTGTGTGATTTAGGATTAGCAATATTGGAACATCCAAACAGATTCCTGGGAGCCCCAAGGGTATACACCATAAGTCCTAAAAGCACACGTGGACCGTCCGATTCGATGCTTGCCCCTCTGCGGAAGGCGCGGCCCGCTGAAAACTGGCCAGCTGAGCAGCGCCACCTCGAGCAACACTCGCTGCTCGCTCTCACCTCACCGATTGGAACAACTCTGAACAGCAGCTCTGGAGCAGGTATTGTGACGTCCAATTCCAGCTGGCGGTGCAATGGGGGCAGTACCTCTCTGCTGTGGGGTTTGCGGGCGCATAGGGGGCCCTCTCCAAGCGGGCTCGGTCAGCGGCCGTTCCACCATAGGCGAGCCGGACATCCACAGCTTGGCTTCGCCTGGCGGCTTGGGCTCGCACAGGCCGGACTCAGCTTCGGCGATGCCAGGCTCGCCGTTGCCCATACTCTCTAGCCAGGCTCTCTCATCAGCAGACATCATCTGGCCCGGGGCCATCAGGAAGTCATCACCGAGCTCCTCTGAGTGGTCGCTGGCTCCCCCCTGCCGTGGGGTGTCTCCAAACAGTGAAATTTCGTCCTCCTTGAACACGGGCATCCCGTTTTTGACGTCCCTGCAAGCCGAGGGGCGGATTTCAAAAAGCCCCGTGTTGTAGAGGAGCCAGATGCCCCGACGCAACACACACAGCGCGGCGGCGCAAGGATACGCTGATGCCGCATTGCTGATGTGCGGCTCTGACACAGCTCAACCACGGGAGGGCCTATCTACAGCCCCTGCTCCACTCGCAAAGAGCCCTCCCACCTGACAGGACGCCCCTCTCACTCTCTCTGCAAGAGAAGGCGTGCTCCTGTGCACCTTCGGCAGCACGCGTGGAAGCATGCGGGACATGACGCATGATAGAGGCGGGGAGGGCGAGGCGCGCCTGGGCAGGGGCACTTCGCTGCCCGTAGAGTCCCCAGGATGGAGCGGGGGCTTGCCGGTGGAGGCTGGCATCTGGGGCTGCCCCCAGGCAGGAACGGGGAGACCCACTGAGAACTCCAAGGGGGGGGCAGGAGGAAGCTCCGAAGGGTTCTCCTGCTCCGCAGAGGCAGGCCGCCGCTGTGCAAGGGGGCTGGCAGGCTCTTTGACAGTGCTGGTGCTCTCCTCGGCGGCGATGGTAGAGGAGCCCCCAGCTTGAGCAAAGGTGTTCCCGAGAGCCGCTGAAAGCGCGGCGCCCTTTACCTCAGGGCTGCTGGGCCGGCTGAAAACTGCCGGGGAGCCACAACGGCTGAGATCGTCGATCCTGGCCATGATTGCCATCTCGTAGTCCCCAGCAGCCGTGTAGCTCTCCGGCTCCGTGTTGCGCGGCTGCGTCAGTGCAGCCACATACCCTCACAATGCCATCAACGGAACAAAAAGAGGGGAAAACAGAAAGTGCAAGTCCACGGAGGCGCTCCACAGGAATCCGCCACCCTCGATACTTGCACCGGGATCGGCAGAGGCGGCCATCAAGTGAAACTAGCGAAAGGTGCTGAGTTCCCACCGAGGCAGCGCGGTGCGGATGAGCTGCTGGGAGCGTTCACCGTGGAAAGTTCTGTGTTGATTCCGAACGGGTCAGACGGCTCGGCCTCGAGCGGTTCCGGGGTAGCTGCAACTTCGGGCTCCACCTCAGTTGGCTGTCAGCAGAGCCGAACCGACACGTCAGCACTGGCAGTGGCGCCAGCAGGCACACCGCTCATACAGGACGCGGGTGCCATCCTGCTCGAAGCAAGATGGTCATCTGTGCAGTCGGGAGTCCCCTTCGCGTGGCGTGTGTTAGGTCAACTCCAGGGGCCAACTCGTGTAAAGCATTTAGAGGGCATGAGAGTTGACAATTCCAGGGACGAGAACTGGGAGACTCCTCAACTTGCTGCACTAGGATCTCTGTTGCCATGAAAAAAGGCACAACCACACATGAGGCAACGCGTGAGGAACCCCTGTTTCCCCCACCGCACTGCAGCTCGCACGGCAGCTCACAACCCAGCGCTGTTAGCTTCACTTGTCACTCGCGCGCGCTGCCTCCCAACTACAGCGGAAACATCCACCTCATGTGGGGGCGCTCACCTTGTCTTCCGGATACGACGACTTCGTCTTGTTCACATTCTGCCAGAACAAGTCCTTGGTGACGGAGGCCCCGTCCGGACCGACGGGGTCACTCTCAGTGAGTGCCTCGGCCTGAGACTGCGCCTCCCCAGCAAAAAATGACGCTCACCTAATTTGCTCAGCCAACCACCCGGCTTTCCCTTCTCTCAGGATGCACTCTTCCAGTGAGGCGCTTCGCTAACGGGGGCCGTCAACAGCACCCCTGCGCGGAGTTCCCTCGCGGGCGGAGGCTGCTTGACGGCGCTTCCTCGCTCTCCCGAGGTGGGAGCCACTGTGTTTACTTGTCAGCCTGGTTGAGCCCGCTTGCTTCAGCCCTCCTGTGCAGCCTGGTGCAGCCTGATTCTGGGGGAAGACTCGAGCATTGCTCGTCCACGTCATACATCGGAGTTCAATATGAAGCGGCTGGAGACCTTCCATGGTTGCTCTGGGGCGTAAGGAAGGAAAGTGGAAGGATGAAGGTCGAAGGCACCACCTTGCCAAACATCGAAGGCAGTACGGACTGTTTAGGGGAAATCTCCGGATTAGGCCGTTCATCTGGGTCTGAACGCCGAGAACTTGGAATACTGCGCGGGGATTCTTCACCGGCTGCATATGAATTCGGAAATGCAACTGCAACGGATGCGGCCCACAAAACCATTGAAAATAATTCCCCTGGACCCGTATCGATTCGTAGTTCTCAATGAACACATCAGGCCGTATGCGTTAGACGGCTTAACGATCCAAGGTGATACCCTAGTAAGTAGGCACCAGTTGGCATTTTAAGTCTGGGGGAAAGCATGAAGAGCTCCGCCACGCCAGTAGTCTGTAAATCTGTTCCACCAAGGCACGTGCGTAGCATTTTCCGATAACAGACATCTACCTACTTCCCGACAGAAGCAGATCCCCCAGAATGTCTGCGAATCGGAAATATATTTGTGAACAGCGGTGACTTACCTTTGAGATAGGTTTCATTTTCACTTCGTGGGGACGGAAGTGCTGGCAGCGCAGGTACCGAGTCTTTTGCTGCACTCTGGGGCTCCTGCGGGTTCAACGCAAGCCATCGACCACCAGCGAGGCGCTCTGGCAAAACGCGTTTGTTCATGTTCAAGGGCGTTCTTAAGCCAGAAAAGAAAATTCACTCAAACAAAACACAACGGCTGCGCAGGGTTTCGCAAAATTGAAGCACATACGGAAATAACAAGATGCTCAAGCAATTAGTTTGCTTGCTTGAATCTATTCACAATGTTCCAATTAAGTTTTTCTCCGAGGTAATAACGCAGTTCTTGAAGGTGGAATGCACCTCAACAGGTGGAGCTCCCCACTCTCCCGCCGCAATCGGGCTCTCGTAACTGAATGAAACACAGCGTCGCGAGTCGTCAGCGCAATTCACGTCGGATTCACGCGCTCAGACTGGGGACGCTGAGTGTGGGGTCAAGTCGAAGTGTCTGGGCAAGATTCGGAGCATGCACACATCACCCTTGTCTCAACAGCCCTCACAAAATAAGCTATCGATGGAAAATGATATCGAGTCGCTGGATGCAGCGGTGTACCTTTGGCTACTCGCCGCACACCCCATGAGTAAACCAGATTCACACGGGCGTGTGAAAGTGCACGCCTCTCGATATCATCCTATGAACGTATTTGACCAAAAGAGGTATAATTTGTTCACCACTTTTTGGAATCGCAAGGCGTATCTTCAAACGGCACAACGTGTTCGAATGAAAGACCACATTTTGGACCCTGAACTTTTGACCTGCCACAACCGCTTGTATCTGCGCAAGGTTGCAGTGCGTATCGTCTGCAGCGTGCGCCGTGTTGCCAGGAATACGAGGCTACTATACGCACGGTAACATGGCACTGAGCTTGGGATAGTAGAAGCTGCAAGTTGAAAGTTTAAGCTATACTAGCTTCACCATACATCTCGTCCCAAGCATGCCAGTGTCACCTACTTCGCTGTGTCACGTCCCTGCTACCTTTATCT
The DNA here is from genome assembly GCA_001247695.2 of Cymbomonas tetramitiformis. Lineage (NCBI taxonomy): Eukaryota > Viridiplantae > Chlorophyta > Pyramimonadophyceae > Pyramimonadales > Pyramimonadaceae > Cymbomonas > Cymbomonas tetramitiformis. Next base: position 31,719 of record LGRX02034792.1, on the reverse strand, counting down.
ACTTCTTATCGCGAAAATTTTCCCACTAGACTTCTGTCGTGCGACGAGATGTCACGAGTATGCTGTTTCTATCAGATTATATGATTTGATATCGATCTGCTGCTACATTCCCTTTATTACAATTAGAATTACTTTTGTTTTCTGTGTTCACTTGCCTTCTTGTTCGGTCATCTGGTGGACATCTCGGTTCAACAGTTCTGAGTTCAACCTTCGATATACGTTTAGGTATGAAAATAAAAAATAAAAAAATACGCACCAATTTTTTATCAAATCTACGGTGTATGCGGGTACCATATCAAATCTTTCGCGTCGCGACCGTGAAACCTTTTCCGCAAAATTCTAATTTAATTACTGTTGATCCTTGGCATTCTCCCGTCACAGCGATGACGCGTCATCAGGGAGCCAGATCGTTTCTGAATTGCGATCACAAGCGTCTGTTCGCTCCGGTGGTATCGCTGGTGTTGCTTTAAAACTTGCAATTTCGTGTTGCAAAACATTCATTTTTCCTGCCTGCTGACGAGTCTACGCTTTTCCCCTGTGGTTTTGTTTATTTTTTCTTTCTCAATCATGAGTTTCGTACTTTCTAACTTCGTTGCGTAGGTCAGATGATGCAATTCAGGTCCACCCGGGCTGTAGCGAGAACCGCAAGACCGGCCGATGAGAATTTGGGCCGGGAGTTGCTGTTGTCTCCAATGGTGTGACTACTTCTCCGCCAGCAACGACGGGTGCGACCTTCTTGCCGGGTTCCTCTACTCGCGAAGTTCTTCGTCATAACTTACTTCTTTGAATTAATCATCCGTTGCGCGTGCTCGTTGCTCCGACTTCGGAGCCTCCTTGGGAATGGCGATATGCTCCTCCTTTTTCGAGAATTGTCTTTTGGGGCGTTGTTGCCGACCGCAATGAGACGTCCATCATGAAGAATTCCTTTTCGAAATGAAGAATTCTTTGTGCAACCCCAATGGTGGAGGTTGCTCCGGTTGTCCTGCTGCGGACCCAATGGAATCTCGGCAGGACAACCGGTACGGTGTCAGACCTTGTGCGCGAATTGGCGTACCTAATCCTATGATAATAATAATAATTAATAATATATAATATATAATTATATAATAATAAATAATAATAATAATAATAATAATAATAATAATAATAATAATAATAAAACATTTACGTCGATGAGTAAGGCAACGCCTTCGGAACGATCTACTTGAGTCTGTTCCCCTCATACATGACAGTCTGCTAAGGCAGGAAGCATTCCACAAAGCGTGGAAGCAAGGGTGGCAAAGCACTAATGAAGCGTGTCTGCCACCAGCGTCGGAAAAAACATCAGCAGGTCGTGGAGCTGATGCACGATGGAGATGGAGGCGGTGTGGGCGGTGGTGGTGATGAAGTGAGAAAAGCCCAGGGGTGCTCCGGCCCCTGGGCCGGTGGTGCCCCCTTAGGGCCGGGGCCCTAAGGGGCCCCAACCCCGTGGGGGCTGGGGGGAGGGTGGGGGTTCACATAGCTGCCTAGCATTTCCCCTGCTGCCTTTACCACATCGGTTACTTTCCTATTTTCCGTGCAAAGTTCCTGAATGTTGGGTGCCTCTTCTACAATGCCACTCTCAGGTAGGGCTCCCGTTTCATGTAATATGCATCTTTCCCTTGCATGACGCCTACACATCTGGACAGTTTTTTCAAGAGTGTCTTCACCCCACGGTGTGGAACCCCGATCCCTTTGAGCACCTTGCCAAAGCCTTCTGGTAAGTACCCCATAAGAGCAAGTTCCTCCGGCCACTCCACCGCATTAAGGAAGGGGGTTCCTCCTGCGTTCCTGTGCCCGCCATCCAAGTGTGCTCCAGGGTACTGGTTTCGTTGTTCCACAGTATTCCTGCCCCCCACCCACGGGCACAATCGGGGTGGCAACAAACCGTCCCTCTCACTCAAGACTTGCTCAATCATATCCGGGTGCAGGCCAGTTTCTTTGAGCAATTTGGGGGTGATCTTTTTATGCGGGACTACATTTATGAACCACTGAAGCAACTTGTATTGCAATTTCTCATTATCAAGTTTCTTACTAACCGGACACCCCATGCTCTCACTGTCAATGGACAATATGACTACATCCGAATACTTATCTTTGTAACATCCCTCCCCTGGCATTGTGTAGGGCCCTTTACCCGACCAGTAATCATGTGGTATGAAGGGTATGGTCCCCCTTGGGTATTTGAAGATTAACTTAAAGCCTTTACCTGTCCACTTTTTAAGGTTCTTTGGAGACAACGGTAGAATCCAAATTCCCTCAAATCCCTCCGAAGTCCTGGCCGCCTCTAGGCCACGGGACAACGTTTGCATAACAGCAGATGCTTCCCTGAGAACCCCCCCATCAAAGGGTGGGTTCCCATAGACCTTCTTTCCTTTTCCCGTGACACTGTTGACATATGCATCTCTTGCAAGTCCATCCCATCCTATCCTCCCTTTGTGGCAAAAAGGTCTCAACGCCTCCTTCATAGCTGCCGTGGGAATGCACCTCCTTGATTTGATTCCTGGGTGAGAGTTTACAGGGTTACAAAAAAGCTCACATCCGTCTTTTCCTAAGCCTCTTTCGTCTATGATGATATCTAATAAGTCTCTTCTTATTGCATAACAATTCTTCGGGTCACCCGACTCAGTATTACATGCTATAAGTGCCGAGTGAATATCATTGGCCCGTTGTGTGTAATTGTTGATCGATGTCTGGGGTGTATCAGTTGTCAGCCTATGCCACTCAACTAACTTCCAGAATTCTTTCTTTTTGATGTACTGTAGGTCTTGGAAGTTGTGACTACCATCGTTGTTTGTGTCTATGGGCGCAGCAGCTACTGCTACGGTGCCTTTCCTAGTGTTTGACAACCTGTACATGCTGGCCTCTGGTAGTGCAGCAAGTGGTCTAAGGGTTGTTAAGTCATTGTCTATTTCTGCTAGGGGGAAGATTTCGGAGGGTCTGGTGATGCCCCCCCTTGTGTTACTGCCTTCTATTATCAGTCTCGGATCTCCCGCTGTGGCTTTTCTGATGATCTCTTTCATTTCCTCCTGCTGGTTTTCCCTTAACTGGTGTAATTCATTTCCTTCTCCTGGGCAGTTCAGTTGGATATGTGTGTAGGTGCATTGTGCTGCTGTGCCACATGTCTGGCAGGTCGGGCTTTCACCCATTCCCATCCTATGTGCTCTGTGTGGGGATGCCTGTAGGCCTGCGAGTTCCCTGCACCTATAAGCCGTGAAGTACTTGGATGCAATCTTTGATATATCCTTGGTTGGTTTCACATGATTCTCCTCTAATAGTCTGAGAGCCCTGCCTTGTCCATGCATGTCTTTCCACTTTTTGTGGTGGCTCAATCTTTGGAGTCTCCTAATGTGGTTCCTGATGCCTCCCGTTATGGATTGTTCATGAAAGAGGAGGGAAAAATCTAAATCCCCGTCTTCATCGAACCTAAGCTGTCTCCCGCTGTATCTAAATGCCGCTCTTTTGGCCGTCCTATCTACTTTGTCATGGAGCCTATCGTTATTGTGCCCTCTGATCCATTTAATCAGGAGTTTCGCTTGTCCCGTCGTGTTGTAAAAACCTAATTCTTCCGGAATCAATCTAATGGCTACCAAGTCCCTTCTGTTTGGCTCTTGCATAAGGTCCCTGATATTTAGGGTTCCAGGGTCACGGTTTACAGCATTGATAGTTGCCATAGAGTCAATTACATGGGTAAGGGGAACCAAGGTGTTCAGAATTTCCTGCTTTCGATCTTGGAGTAACTTTCTGAGGCCTAAAATTTCTGCAGTGGTAGAGCTGGGTTTATGGATGTTATCTATGATTCCTGCTGTGGGTGAAGTAATAGGCGTTTCCCTTGGCGTATGTTATGTTTGCTCATGACTGGTGTTGAGTCTCCCTCCTGCAAATCTCATGTATGCTGCTCCGCAACTTGCAAAAGATGAGCTTTGGTAGAGTGATCCGTCACTTGCAAAGTCAAAGTTAACCCTATTACCTGCTCCGTCATGTGTTCCCTGTTCTTCATCTTCTGATGCACTCGGGCAGCTGAATTCACTGTTATCCGCTGCGCATGAGTTGTTGCACCTTGCTCTGAAAAGGTCCTTAAGCCTATCTCCAACATATGTTAAATATGTCTCGGCTCCCGGTCCTTCTCCTGTGTTGATCCTAGCTGTACTGTTGGCATGCATTCTCAAAAAGTTTTGGTTCACCGGCATTAGGGTTGTACCATCCTGCAGTATTTGATACTCATTAACTGATAAAGTCTTCAGTCCTGTTTTGTCTGGTATATATATCCCTTCCTGATCCTTGGTGTACATCTTCAGTTTTAAAGTGCCTAAGCCGGTGTCATATCTCTGAACTGTGACTAGCTTTATCCCTTCCTGGCCCATTCCTGTCCCTTTCCAGCACATCATACCCTCCTCCGGGGCTTGCGGTGTATCTCTGTACTTGAATTTAACCCTCCGCAGTTCTGATCCTGACTCATCACATATGACTTCTGTCTGGAGGGCTGAAAACCATGATGGGGGTTCTGTTCCTTGTAGGCTATGCTTTGCCCGTAGCTCTTCCCAGCTAAGCATAAGCCCTCCACAAGACTGAAGAAAGGAACCCATGTATCTAAGATTCCGAGTTGCAACTAGCATACTTATCTTCTCATACACAGGTTTTGGGAGTGACGAGTAAAGGAAGGTCTGTAGTTCCTCGTAATCCTGAAGAATTGAATGCTTTGTGTCTATGGAGTACCCATATTTTGACAATATGTAGCTCACCCGTTTGAACCAATTCCAACCTTTGTCTGTAACTTTTTTGAAAGGGAGGTGGTGGGATAAAGGAGAGCCCTGAATTTTTAGTTCCCTCGATTCTCTCTCCATGACATAACTTGCCATTCTGCTCCATGTGCTGCTGTTGTCTCTGTACAGGTGTGCATTCGGTTTGCCATGTGTTCCCTGAATGATCTGGTCACTCCAATATTCGTATTCTGTTGTATTGCATAGTGTGATTAAGGTTTCCGAGATGCATGTAGCATGGGCAATGTCTGTTACATTGTCAATCCCCAGTCCTCCTAGTGCGGCCGGTGTCCAGACTAGTTGATGGTTTGTGTCTATGGGACAATTTAAGTATCTCAAGACAAAGTTTGCTATTGTGCCATCAATTTCTTTTGCTACATTGTTTGTTTCCGTGCAAATAATCGATGTAACTTTCAAGGGATATGCCATTCTTGGTACAACAACCGCATTGATTATGTAACGAAGCTGGTTCAAGTTTAAAGTTTGTGTTTGAACTGACAGCAAGCTTTGGGTGAGCTTATCCATGAGTATCTGTTTTTGGTGTTCCCATCCGCCGTCTAGCGCAAACCAAACCCCTAAGTATCGGTTTGCCTCAGTTCTGTTGCTATATTCAAGATATGCAGGGGTCTCGGGTGGAAGCCATTCGGACCATGTGTTGGGCCCTTCCTCTCCGTCCTCGATTTTTAGCATACCTCCGGACATGAGTTTCTTTTCCAATTCAGTATGCCTTTCATATGCTTTACCCCTCTGTCTTGCAGGTTTCCTGTGGGAGTACTTAGATTTTTTAGCATTAATGGGAATCCCTATGAACCTCATGAACTCATTGATTACCCCGAGCATGTCCTGTACTTCCTCTTTTGATTTCCCTATCAAGATGATATCATCACAGAAGAATCTGGCAAAAATGTTAGGCGGTGAATTCATGTTCAGCCATTTCCTGTTCTTTTGAGGTGATGTAGCTCCCGGGTTTCTGGCGGCATCTCTCGGTTTCTCCAGGGCATACCCGTAGGTCTGTTTCTTGGGATTCTTCCCGTTTGCCCTTTCTGCCAGCCAGATGGCCAATATGTCCATAATTGCCACAAACCTGAGGGGACTTAGGACTTCTCCTTGGGGCACCCCGCATTCGAGCATCCATTCATCTGTCATGCCTTCGGATGTGAGGACAGATCGGGATGCTTCGGATGTGATATCCGAGATGATTGTAATGATGTTTTCGGGCAATCCTATTTTCTCCAATGCTAGTTTGCTCATCCAAAATTCTGCTCGGTCAAAGGCTTGTTTAAGGTCCAGGTAGACAACATGCAGTTCTTTGTCGAATCTGTTGGCATCGGAGATAACCTCATTTAGGACTTGCAACGAATCCTCAATGTTTTTATTGGGTAGAAAGGCATCTTGGATTGGAAAAAAGACTGGGTGTTTGGATAAAGCCTTCTTTATTATATTTGCAATGATGGAATTGAACAACTTCATGCCTGTTTCCAGCATGGTGAGTGGCCTGGAATTATCTGAGGTGCACGGTTTGTTTGGATCTTTGGGGATTGGTTGAATGAAGCCCGCTTTTGCTAATTTTGGAAATGAGCCTGTCCTCAAAATGTTGTTGAACATTTCAAGTATTAGTTCCTGGAGGTTTTGGGGTCCCTGTATCCATTGTGCATAATGCATTCCCGATGGGCCTGGAGCTGTGGATACTCCACATGATCCATAGACTGCCTCCAACTCCTTCATGAGTATAGGTTCTGCAAGCTGCTCAGTGACATGCTGAGGTAGTTTGGGGCTGTTCTCTAAAATCGATTTCAACCATGGGGGTAGGTGCTTGGGTGCGTCGGGTCTTGTGGAGAAGAGTTTATTTTCTTTGTATTCTTTTAAGATGGCTTGCTTCCTTTCATTTGCTGTTAGCGGTACCTCACCTTTGTCGTCATATTCTGGGGCTGCACCCTTTTCCGTCCCTTTTTTGTTTCCTAGAGCTCTGTCCAAGAAGGCTGAAACTTTATTTGCAAACAAATGTTGCATCTCTTCCTTCTCCCGGAGCTTCCAGTATCTTATGTCCTTGATTCTGCTCTCTTGGAATGCTTTTGTAACTGTTGGCAGGCTCGCCTCGAGTCTGTTACTCCATGTGTCGCGAACTTATGCACGAAGCGTCCACACAAAGCACGACTCTCTAGTCCTACTACTAAACAGTCTTACTTATTGTTATCGCTTTCACAACACAGGCTTATCTCTGCTCATATCTCCTTGACTGACTGCACAGCTGGCTTCCTACTGTGACAACACAAAATCATAAATTTTTTGGATATTCTTTATCTACAACTTGTGCAAGCTCTTTTTCTCAACATCCCCCATCTGTAGCTGACACTGGTAGCACAGACTCTAGACAAGAGCTTGCTCAGCATCTTCCGTCGTGACACCATCCAGCGCGAACTTGCCCATGCTGAAAGTAAACATACCCACTCCAGAAGCTTCTCCTCCTCGTAGCATCCTGGCCCGTGTCAAAGGGTTTCTGAACACCATAACCCACATACATCTTCTGCCAATGGGCCCATGCTCCAAGTGTCCAATCACGTGTAAACGTCCAGCATGGCACAACTTACGAAAGTACTGTGCCCTGCTCTCTGTCATATCTGTCATGTAGTGCGATGGCACATGAATACAAGCCACCACTCTGCTGGCCAGCACTGCCAATGGTAGAGCAATATCCAGCACTGCGAACCATGGTGAGGTCACCACCGCGTCACACACCCCATACTTCTCCTTCCAAGCACGATAGTTGCCCGGTTGTAAGGCGTTAAGGGCTTCATGCCATTTCAGCTGCGGGTTCCAATCGTTGTTCATGAACTTCAGGTGAGGCCACTCCAACGACATGACTTTGCCAATGACACCTGTACCAGCCCAAGGGTCCCAGACTTGTGTGATCTTCTCCCAAGTCACCTCGTGCGCTAGGCGTCTAACCTCCTGGGGAACTGTCATCACCAGCTCCAAGCCCCAATTCAGTTGACTGGCAATCTTCACCTGAGCTCTGCTCAACTGCGTAACATCCCCTCTCTTCTGCACTTCTTCTGGACTCATGGCCTGCACCGTAGCTGCTTTCCGCAGGCTTCTCGCACGAGCATGCTGTTCTGAGCACTTCCTGCTCAAGATGGTGCGATGACCCTCGTGCCACAATCCTGGCATCACGTCTGTGATTACCCTGCTGAGTTCTTCCTGATTCCCCCATGCCACTCTGTCAGGGAGATCCCCCATGCTCCCTTCTCTCTTGAGCATCTGTCGCGATGTGAGTGCCTGCCACGGGTGTCCGCGTCCCGGCTTCACAGCACGATGCGGACCCACGTCTGCGGGCAGCAACACCACATCGGTGCCCAGTTTCTCTCTCAGCTGCAGCTCCATGGCGGCCATCTTCTCCACGATAGACGTGCTCACTTCGGCGGCAGCTGCCACCACGGCCACGCCCAAGCATTTGGGACATTGCCAGTCTCCTTCAGGCACTCCATCCAGCGCCGGCTCCAGACACCACGTGTGAAAGCCACGATTACAGGTGTCGCACAACAGCATGGCCGCCTCCCCATCTGTCCTCCTGCACTTCTCGCACGCGTGATGTTTGCTGGGGATAGCTGCGCTGCAGTCGTACTGGTCTTTCACCTGCAGATGACACGGTGCGATGCTCTGCACCGTGCTCTTCTCTCGCAACTTCGTACTGTCCTCCAACACTACCACCCCGTCTCTCTGCACTTTGACTATCTTCAAAATAGCTGGCTTGGTGGCCACTTCCATGCCAGAGCGCGGCTGCTGTCGTATGTACACGAAGTCTCCTGCCTTGAACTGGTGAGGCTTCGGCTCGTAGCTGCCACTCCTTCTGTGCTCGTATCGCAAGGTGTCGCGGTGCTGAGCGATCTCCAGATTGCAACCTGCATGCACCATGAGCTTCTTCACGATGGCTGCTCGCTGCAACAAGTCCTCAGCCAGCGTCTTCTCCTCCTGCTTCTCAAAGTCCAACTCGGGTCGTGCACGAAGATCCGGTGGCACGGTGGCTTCCTGAGCAAACAACAGTGTGAACGGCGCCACGCCAGTCGACTGCTGCTTAGCTGCGTTATAACTGAGTACGAGTGACCAGAGCATCTCGTCCCACTCGAAGTCCAGGCCCTTGTCGAGGGCCATCTTCTTGAAGCAGAACTTGAGGGTGCGCACCACCCTTTCAGTCAGACCATTGCCCTCTGGTGAGCTCGGTGAGGTTACTCTCCGATCGATAAGACACTGTCTGCACAGGGCGGCGAACTCACCCTCGAACTCCGAGCCCCCATCTACAAGGCATTCCGCTGGCGCTCCAAACACGGATAGAACGTGATTGCGGAACGCGCTGGCGATGGTGGTGGCCTCCTTGTCAGGAATTGGGACGCACACGACGAACCGCGTATAGTGCTCGATCATGACCAAGACTCGTTGGTTCTGAGCCTTCGTGATGCGCTTCGTCGGCCAAGCTAGGTCCAAGGACCAGCGGTACATGAAGGACTTGATTTCCAGCGGCGTGAGCATCGCCTCCTCCCGTGCGTAGTGCGTCTTCACCCTCTGGCAAGTCTGACACTGCGTGACCACCGCTTGTACATCCTGTTTCATACCCGCCCAGTAATGGCGTTGCCACAATAAGTTCAGCGTCCGCCGAATGCCCCAATGGCCAGTCCTCTCATGGTGCTCACGCACCAGCTGAATTCTGTCACTGGGCTTGGGTACCAGCAGCTCCTTACCACTGACGGTAATCATGTACAGCTCGCCCAAGAGCTCGTCCCAGTGGTGACGTGCTGCTCTCTTCCTCACTCTGTGGTACTCCTCTTTGGGTATCTCCACTCTCCCTCCGGTCTTTATCCAAGCGAGGCACAGCTCATCCTGGTGTATGTCAGGGCACCTTTCTCGCAGTGACTCCTGGTGAGTCACGCTGGCCAGCATGGCGGCCATTCTCGTAGTGTCGGGCAGCCTAGGCAGCCTCATCTCCTTCTCCTTCACCACTGGTGCCCATTCTGGAGCTGAGCTTACCTCTGCTGGCTTGTCCCCAGGTCTTAAAAAGGCCTGACGATGACGCGCCTCGTAGCCCGCGAGCTTCATGGAGTCAAGCTTCCACTTCCTGCGACGTGGGACGGCGTCGTCGGTGCCGAGTCCCTGCGTGCCCTTTTGCCCCTGACTGCACATGTGTTGCAGCCGATCTTCCCAGTCCTGATGGCTGAGGCGTCGCGCAACTTGCTTAGTGTAGTTGTTGGAACTGGTAATCCACTCAGCTAGCTGCGCTCGCACTGGCTCAGAGGTGTCCTCGGTGATGGTAGCCATCTGGGTGGACTTCGCGATGGGGATGGAGGCTAGTGCGCCATGCCCTTCCTCCTCACTCTCCTTACTCCTCGGCAACTTGGTCGTGCTGACCTCGGCGATCGCATACAACAGCTCCATTGCTCTTCGGTCCATGGCTAGGCCAAGCACTCCTGCCAACTCTTCGTCCTTCATGCCGTGCGCCATGCGCAGCTCGCTCGCGCTGTAACCCATGGCCACAGCTTTCTCGTCCAGGTTGACCTCTCTGGTCTCCCCTACTTCTTCATCATCCTCCTTCCTCACTACCGTGCCTGCGCGAGGTGCGCGAAAGGCACGAGAGTTCTGCGTTGCCAGGATGGTTGGCAGCACTCTCATGGGCTCCCCCACAACGTTGGCGGTGTGGTGAGGCTTCCTGTCTCCAGTGACTACTCTTCGTGGCTTCCAGCCTGGCTGCAAAATATCGCGCACGTATCTGTCTGGTGGTCTGTCCACCCCCTCCATCACCATATTGAACTGCTGGTTCTGAAACAGATTGCTCCAATATGCTCGTAGACGATGCGCGTACGATCCCGCGCGCGCCGCGTCGAAGGATACTGGCTGGCCCACCACCCTATTGATGATGGGAAACACGTCCTTCCTGATCTTCGAGTTCTCCCGGTGTGACAACGGGGAAACGTTCTCTAGCACATATGCTGGCGGTCGCTGAGGCTGCAGCTGTTGCAGCGTCGAGAGCACTCGCACTGCCTGGTAGAACAGCCTGCTATGCTTGCCCTCCAAACCAGCAAGTTTGCCAGCTGGTGACAGGTCCTGGCATGGGTATCCACACACCATGACCCACTGTTCTCCGCTCAATGCTCCTGCGTGCACAAGGTCAGCGAGGCTGGTGTCTTCGATGTCGCTGGGCAGTTGCTCCAAGTGAGCTGCATCAGCATGAAACAGGTCAGGATGACGGCGACTGAGCGCCATGCACCTAGCCCTGGCTACCGCCTGGCTGGACTTCGAGATGTCCTGGTAGAGGTACTTGTTGACCTTGACTCCACAGCGCAAGAGCATCTCCAGCCCAGCACACAAGCCCCCACAAGGCTCGTAACAGACCACGCCTTCATCTCTGGCCTCCCGGAAGAAGCTCTCGTCAATCACTCTCGTGTCGATCTTCTTTGGCACTTTGAGCTTGCCGCCCTCCATGGTCTCGTCGCCGTATACTGCTGGGGATCCTCCAGAATGCATGCCCTTGATTGGACGGACCTGGCTGAGGGCATCCCAGGCGACTCGTGTCAGCCTGCCCGAGCATCTAGCCACCTCTGGGTGGTCAGTGTCGAACATGACCCCTTTGTTGGACTCCAACTCCTCTTGGTAGTGCACGTCGAACAGTCGATGGACAGCGCTGGTCCCCAGCTGCTCCCTGACCATGTCCTCACAATAGTTGGCTACCTGTGCCTCTGGGCTCACTTCTGGACCAAGTGGTGGCTCCCTGGTCACTACCAAGCAGATGGTGTCTGCGAAGCAGCGCGTTAACCTCTCGGCATGCCCCGCTTCCCTTGCTTGGTCCCCTTCTCGATCCAGGCGAGCGCCGGTCTCGTCTGCGGTGCTGGGCAGCGGGTACCTGGATGGCACATCTGCGTTCTCATTCTTCGGACCTGGTCGGTACTGGACCGTGAACTCAAACTCCTGAAGGCTAATCGCCCAGCGTAGATGTTGGCCCTGCAGGTCTCCCTTCTCCATGAGAGTTGTGAGCGGTGAGTGGTCGGTTACCAGCGTGAAGTGGACCCCGTGCAAGTACTGACGTAACGTGCGGATCGCCCACACCACTGCCAGCATCTCACCCTGGAAACTCGCGTACTGCCTCTCAGTCTTTGACAGCGAGCGACTGATCACCACGCAGATGTGTTCTACGCCGTCCTCGTCCTTCTGTCCCAGCACTGCACCAATGCCATGGTTGCTCCAGTCCGTGTAGAGGAAAATGGGCTTGCTATAATCGATGGGCTTCAGACATCTCCCCGAACATAGTGCGTCCTTCAGGGCCTGCAATGCCTGGTCCTGCTCCTTCCCCCACGCTTCCTTGATGTCCAATACATCCTTTCTGAGCAGGTCATTCAGTGGTCGTGCCATCTCTGAGTAGTTGGGTCCCATGGGCTCCCCCACCAAGCCCTTGTAGTAGTTCATGAGTCCAAGGATGGAGCGTACTCCAGTCTTGTCCTGGGGCTTGGGCAGCTCTTGGATGGCCTTGCACTTGATGTCCTGCGCACCAATGGTGTTGTGACCAATGCGGTAGCCCAAGAAGTCCACGGTGGCTGACCCGAAGGTCGACTTGCCCGAATGCAGGCGAATCCCTGCATCCCCCAAGGTGCGAAGCACAGCTTCTACGTCCTTGATGTGCTGCTCAGCGGTGTCAGAGTATATGCACACGTCATCGACGTACGCCACCGTGCAATGCTGCAGGTGACGCAGCTCGTAGTCCATGATCCTGATGAAGGCAGCGGTCGCTCCAGCTGCTCCAAATGGCATGGAAGTGTAGCGATAGAGCTGGTTGCCCCACCAGAACGCTGTCTTGTCCCTGTCCTCCTCGGTGGTCATAGGGATCTGGTGGAACGCCTTGGTCGCGTCCAGAGTAGTCTTGAACCTGGCTTTGGCCACGCGCTGGTAGAGCTCTTCTGGACGGTGCGGCAGCGTGTTGTCCTTCAGCGACAACCGGTTCGTAGACCGGAGGTCGACGCAGAATCTCGTCGAGGTCCACTGTCCGGTGTCGTGGTCCTTCTTCCCTGCGACCACCACGTTGCTGGCGTGTCTGCAGTGCTGCGAAGCCGGCTCGATGAAGCCATACTCCAACAGCTCCTTGCAGTGCAGGTCGATGATCTCCTGTTCCCCTGGGCTGTACTTCCTCGGTCGTTGGTAGGCCACCTTAGTCTCGTCCTTGAACGGGATGGCGAAGGTTGCATGCGCTGCTCCTCCATGGTAGCCTTTGATGTCCTGCGGTTTGTTGGCGAAGCAATAGCTGCACCTTCTTACCACGTTGCGCATCTCCTCCCAGTTCTCCTCAGTGAAGTCGGGATGCCCTCCAAAGGTGGCATTGAGCTCGGTGTCCAGCCACGCGGCCTCGTCCTTGGTGACTCTGGTCGTGCCCCCTGGCTGTAACGTGTCCAGCACTGTGTGTGGAAGCACCTCATCTTGTTCTGCCACCATGGCCTCCCATCCAGTGTCCCATTGGCGTGAGGACCTCTGGTCCTCCCATGTGGTTCTGAAAGACCTGCGTGGCGAGGTCGAGCACGAGCCCACTGAAGGCACGCTTGGGAACTCACCAGGGGTCGCAGCGGCCACCCAAGCAGCAACCACAAGCAACAGCAAAAGTTTCAAAATTCTGCTGATCCCCATAGGTTTGGCTGGAGGGTGAAGGGTCAGTATGCAAGTCAGCATCTTCCACCCCCCTTGTACACGACCCAAGCACCCTCCTGAAGACACGTAGATCACCAACGCCAAGACTGACGTCATGTAGATGTAATGAGCCACCCGGTAGCAGGCGGCGGTGAGCTGTAAGCGCCGCAGGCGGGCGGCGAAACGCGGCTTCTGCATGCGTAGAGGGACAGCTGCCAGCGCGGCAGGACCCGCTGCGGAGATCCGCTGCACCACTATCAGCGCGCGGTTCACTCGCTCTCTAAGCGCGGCGAGTGCGCTTTCATTGTAAACCAGGCAGGAGCCTGGAAACCCATGGTTCGCAACGTGGGCGACAGCCATCAGGATGCACCCCAGAGCGATGACCATGCGTACGAAGTGCACGGCGATCATGGCGAGCCCAATCCGCAACAACGGCACGTACCACAGGCCGTGCAGGACATGGTGGAGCCCTGTCACGCGAAAGGCCTCCACGACCAGCAGCAGCATGTGCCTAGCCAGTTCCGTCAGAACATGCAGATGCACTTGACGATGTGACCATGGCCGGAGCGAGGCAGTACGCACGACCCACGACGTGCGCGCCCAAACCTTGTGGCACACACCACCGCGGCATGCCCAGCCAGCGCCCTCTTCCCAAAGGTATCTTAATATCTCCATGGCCATCCACACGACCGCGACTGCAAAGTGAGGTAGCTGCGGCCAATGTGAGCGCGTGAATACCCCCACCAATAGGAAGCACACCTGAGTGCGCCTCGCCCACCATCCGTTGGCGGGCTCTGTGCCCGGCTGTGCGCCGGGGCTGCTTCTCAGTACCGGGCGCGCCGGGCTGCAGCTGGCCCGGTGCCCCCCACAAAAGGTCCCAGCGCGCTGTCCCTTCTTCTCTGTTCCCAAACCTCTTCATAACTCTGGCGTTCACGCGAAGCACGCGACGCACTCCTGCCTGTGTGCTGACTGCGAGCGGCTCCATGATGTAGGCCTGCCCTCCCGGGGCTTGGAGATCTTCTCCTGCGATGGCCAGCTCGCGGCGAGCGTTGCTGCATGAGCCTCTCGGTCGGACAATGCGGTCTCGTCGTAAGGTGGTCCCCACGTCGAGTGTTGGTTTGCGCAATGAGGCCACTGGACCATTCTGGGCTGCTGGGCGCTGCAGAGCCCCGGCTCGGCGATGGCACCAGCAAAGTGGCCTCCTGCTCCTGCGCAGCTGGAAGCATTGCTTCAGTCTGCTGCGTGCAATTAGTGTGCGTCGGGGAGCTCAGAATGTCGTCTATTGACTGGTGCTCGGACCGTTGAGCCATGTTGACCTCTAAGGCTCCGGCTCGTGCCCCACTGGGAGATTGGCCAGTGTAACATTCCCTCGTAGGCGTCGCTCTCGCACCACCATGACCGTCAAGCCCAGGGCAGTCGGCCCCGAGCCCGCTGATCCTTGCAGTTACGAGGGCAGCGCGAGGTCGCTCTACGTGCTCCCTAATGATCTCCGTGCGGGCTCGTATGGATTCTTCAAGTGCCGCTATTTGGATTGCACGCTCCACGCCCTCGGCGCGTGCCCGCGCTAGCTCAGCGGCCAGACCAGCAACGTTCTCACCAGTGATCTCCACTTCCTCGTCCTCGGAGGAACTCTCTGTTCGTGGCGACGTAGGCGTCCAGTGCGAGGCCTCGCTGACTTCTTCCTCATCTCCTGCATGTTCATGGTGGGAACCATCCTCTGATGGGTCCAAGCACCGCATGAAGTCGTTGCGCAGGTGCTCCTGCATCTCCTCCCGCTGGCGTGCTTCAGTCAGCAACGTGGGCCCTACCCGGGACGCGAACTCACTCAGTGGCTCCCGGTGCATGACTGCCACCCTGTTCCAGGTCTCCCAGCAGCAGGAGTCGAACTTGCGTGTCTCAGAGGAAAGGTACTCCACCGTGAACCATAGCTCGTTGCATCCCCTGTCTTGGTAGTAGCGCTGATCTTCAAAGAGGTAGTAGACGGCCTTGGCCTGGGGGTTGGCTCGTGTCTTGCACACCCGTAGAGTGCCTCGCTGTGGACCATCGCCCAAGTGGCTCTCGGCTATCTCTACCAGCTGTGTGCTCGCGCCAAGGTGCTCTACGTGCTTCCGTATGGTGCCCAGGAGCCCACCCGTGCAGCCTTTTGACTGCCCACCCAGAGGCAAACACTCTCCTCGCTGACCCACTTTTGCGGAGGAGGAGTACTGGTGCAGCGTCTTGTGGCTGAGTTGGCACGTGTGCAACCCCTTCCCTCGCTCCGCATAGGGCTTTCCAAGCTGGAACTCAACTCTGCCTTTGAAGCAGCGGTACTGGATGAGGAAGACCGTCTGCCCGTTTAACACTGCGAACTCAATGATCCCCTTCGGATCCAGCCACTCGGCCCCTTGAGTAGTGTTCTCGCTGCGGGTGGGTGAATCCGGCTCGTAGGTGCCCTGGAACATCGCCGGGTTATACTCTGACTGCTTTGGGTTGAAAACTCCTTCGGGCCAGGTCGGATTCCTCAG
This sequence comes from Cymbomonas tetramitiformis, assembly GCA_001247695.2. Lineage (NCBI taxonomy): Eukaryota > Viridiplantae > Chlorophyta > Pyramimonadophyceae > Pyramimonadales > Pyramimonadaceae > Cymbomonas > Cymbomonas tetramitiformis. The sequence continues at coordinate 15,785 of LGRX02034792.1, read as the reverse complement.
GCGTGGCGGAGCTGAGGGTGGCGGCGGAGCAGAGCCAGATGGACCTGCTCCACTCCCTCCGACCGTCTTCCGTGTACTGGGAGTCCTGCGCGTGCGTGCTGGAGGGGCGCGCCTGGCCCCGTAGGTGTCCAGTGCGTCACGTGCCTGTTCCTCTGTCTTGCACGCACCAAGCATTTCTCTGACATTGTCCCCCAAGTGTAGGTACTCCACGGCGGCGGCGTTCGTGCGGAACACCTCCCCGTCTCCTCCTGCCCCATCGGTCACTGGGTAGAACTTCCCCACCTTGCCAGCTGCATCCGACAGCGTGAGCTGCGGGACCACCTTCGCACCAGCCGCCTCCCGATCATACCTCACCTTCAGACGAGCTCGGAGGTCATTGATGTCCACCCGCTGCACGTACTTCAGGTGCTGGTATCGCCAATGCTGGTCCTTCTCGTAATAGAAAGGCAGCTGGAACTCACCAGTCACCTTTCCCATAGGGCTCACGCAGGTGGCACCATACATGGTGTGACGCACCATGTGCTCCATGAGCTCCCACTGAGCGCGAGTGTGCTCGCTGAGCACGCAAAACTGGCGTGCCACCTTGTCCCACATAAGTTTGCCCGTCACGACCCCTGTGGGGTAGATCTGCTGAGCGTTGAGGGCCTCCTGAACATCCGCCATGGTGTGCCTCCCAGCTTCTCGATGGGCATTACAGTCAGGACGCGGGACATGCTCGTTGTCCTTCTTGTAACTCGCCCGTGTGGCCCAGGTCTCTGAGGGTACCTTCGTCTCCTTGTCGACCTTCTGGTCCACCAGTGTAAAGTCGGGCCACAGTAGCTCTGTCTCCAAGATGATCTTCCATTCTCCACAGCGCGGGAACTTGACCCGCAGGAATCCTGCTTCCAGTTCACCTCCATCGTCATCTTCACAGAGTGTGCACAAGCGAGCGAAGCCCGTGCGGTCGATGTACAGGCGCTGCTGAGACCAGCTGCTCTCCTTGTCCTGCCAATCCCACGGATTCACCGCCAAGCCCGCCCAAGGCTGTGCACTGGCCAACATGTAGTCGGCTTCACTCTCAGCCTCCTGCTCCTGCGTAAGGTCTGGATAGAGAGGGTCTGCCTGGGTCGTGGCCAGGCTGGCTGGAGTGGCGGGCTCCACCTCGGTTGGCTCTTCAACACTGGACCATTCGCCTCTGGTTGCGACGTTGGCCTCGTGCTGGCTGCATGAAGTTGCTTGCAGCAGGCCCAACATTCGGTTCGTTATGGACGTGCCAGGGGTGGGTGGTTCGAACAATGAGTTCTCGGCCCGCAGGCTGACCCGTCCCGTGACCTCTATCTGCATAAGCGCGCTGGGTCGCAGGATGCCCGCTTCCACCATGGACTGGCAGCGTGCCTCCAGCATGTCCTTCTCTTCCTGGTTGAACCTTCTCAGCTCCATATCTCCTAGCCACCCTGCCAGGCTCTCCGCCAGCTCGGGGTTGTTTAGTAGGAATGTCCCAAATGGTGCAGGTGCACACCTTTCTCCTGAGAGGGCCAGGCGTTCCTCTCCCCTTGTGTCCGGAGACACCGCCTCACTTGGAGGTGGAGCACAGTCCTTGAAGGCGGGAGTAAGAGTGCGCGCTGGTGTGGCACCGTCGTCGAAGATCTCAGTCGCCAAACACACCCTGGGGTCTTCGTTTCGCTTGCTCCTCGTATCAGCGGGCGGTGTCAGCTCGATCAGCGGCAGCGTGACCTTCTCCCTCATGCCCAGTGACACCGCGGCCTCAGAGGTGGCGATGCCTCTGTAGAGGTCGATGGTCAGCTTGAGCGCGTTCTTCAAGGGTCCCGTGCCTACCAAGAAGTCCCACGTGGTGTCGTTGGTGTATGTGACAAAGGCATGGAGTCGATGCAGAGTCATGTATGGGGTGCCCGCGGCGAGGACCACGTCCACGTAGCAGTACTTGGTGAACTCTGCAGGGCTGCCGTCACACCTGGCCACTCTGGCCCCTGTCTCCGCGTCGAAGACGGTCAAGCCGAGCCGGTTGACCGTTCTGATGGGGATGATGTTGCAGTTGGCTCCGGTGTCTAGAAGGAGAGCCTTGTACAGCATGAGAAGACCCCCAGAGGCCACCAACGCCATCCCTTGTGCCAGAGCCTCGTTAAGAAGCTTGCACACAGGCTGGACCTGCGCCATGGCAGTGAGCTGCTCCTCTGTGAGGCCACTGAGCATCTTCTTCTTTAGGTGCTCGTATGCTTTGGCCTCCATGGTCCCTGCGTGTAGCTCGCCCCTCTCACTGAAGTCCTTAACCCCGAAGCTCTCCTGGATTGAGCCCGCTGCAGCGATGATGCGCACCGTAGTTCTCCCCTTCTTGGGCTGTTCCACCATGTCCTCCGGCATCTCGTCCAGGGGGATCTCTTCCTCGTCGCTGTCGCCGCCCGATCCCATGCCTGGGCAGTCGTCGTCTTCGTTGCTGTTATCACAATTCTCTTCGCCTCTGCCCTGACAGTCTGCTGCCAAGGCTGTCGGCATGGGGAGCTGGTCGGTCTCCGCTAGCTCCACCAAGGTTTCAACACCCCTAGGGGCTGTTATCCGACCCTCTGCCACGAGTCCAGCAGATAGCTTACGGAAGGCCGCTCCTAGGCTCTTGATCACTGAAGCCATGAGCTGCACCTTTCTCTGCATCTCGTCCGCCGCAGGCGCCATGGGCACCTGCGCGTCGGCCTCGTACTCCTCAGGTGTCTTTACTGGAAAGCCCCTCATGCGTTGGGTGCTGCCCAGTGCTACAGCCGGTGCTGCTGCATACTCGGGGTCAGCCCTCTTGCCTGGTGTCTCAGGGAGCTCCCCCAAGCCCAAAGTGTCGAGTGCGTTCGAGAGCACGTCTTCACCCATCTCCTCGGCCAGTGCTGCGAGTAGATTGGTAGGGGAACCAGACAGCGCTCCTGCTTCTGCGTGGCTATGGTTATGCGTCTCGCGTATGTTGACACTGTACGTCTCCCTCTCCGCGACACTCGCTGCGACTGGCTCCTCGTCGGAACCCTCGTCTTCAGACAGTACCTGCGACCTCACACTACCAGCACGACTGGCAGTCTTTCGGGCAGCCACCATGCCCTGGTACTCAGCCTTCAACGCCTCAGAGTTGCTGGCTGTGCCCTTCTGATTGTCCGCTGGTAGCTTCTTTACTGGTGCCCTGTACTTGTCCTTCTCGCCGTTGGACAGTTGCTGCCAGTCCGTGACCAGAATGCCCCAGTCGGAGCTCTTGAAGCGGTTCTTCAAGTTGTACATGCGCAGGGCGGCATTCTCCGCGTCCCACCACTTGCTGGAACCAAGCCTGTCCTCGTGGTACCCCGCAGGCATCTTGACGTGCTTGTAGCCACTCCTGCACTGCTCAGGCTCGGACTCGTGCCAGCCCCCTCCGAAACAGCGTAAGCACTTGGGCTTGTCGTTTGTGCGGGTGCCCTCTGCTGGCGGCGGCGTCTTGTTGTAGGAGGGCTTCTTGGTTCTCTCGGCCACGTTCACCTCTTTCTTCATTTTCTTAGAGGGCGGTGTCTCCGCCTTCTTGCTGTCCTCCAGGTCGCCTGACTGTCCTCCCTGGGCTGCCTCGATCTTCCTGATCGAGTTCTTTATGGCCTTGAGGTCAAGGCCATGTTGACGAGCTTCCCAGGTAGAATACTGGCAGCCACATCGCCTGGTGATCTCCTGCAGGAAGATGAGGATCCAGGACTCCGCGTCGTTCTTGAGCTTGTCCTGTACCTCGACGATGGACTCCAGGTCCTTCCAGGTCACCCGATTGGGCGGCGGGAACTGTGCCCTCAGCTGCTCCTTCACCCGTGTCTGGAAGATCCTGATGCGCAGGTTCTCCACGCAGTCCTCGATGTAGGTACGCAGCTCTGCGTCGCTCAGCTGTTTACCAGTGCTGAGCTGCATCTCCCTGCGTTGGCACATCTTCATGTACGTTAGCCCATCCTGTCCCACCTCTTGCGGCTTCTGGGTCAACAGGTCAACTTTCTCCTGAGTCCCCTTCATCATGAACTTCTTGTCAAGCGCAGCGATGAAACCCCTGAGCGCATAGAAGTATTGCATGTCACGGGTACCATCATGTCCCGTCAAGCCCTTCAACGAAGTCCCGTCAGTCAGATATTCGTCGGAAACTTCCCCTTCGGCGTCATTGTTAGTCGCTGGCCTTGCTATCACCCACGTGGCACCGGCATTCATCTCATTGAAAGGGGGCCTGGCACATGGGATAGAACCCTCAAGTGGGCCATGTTCACTAGTGTCTTTGAGGACTCTGTCCATGTTGGAGGCCACCACACCCCCTTTCTCATAATTCTCACGCCACCAGCTGAGGGTCTGCGAATTCTCGCCAGCCAGACATGCGGGGATAATGTCCCACAATGTCTCAAAGTCAGGAGGTGTCTCTCTCAGGGTCTTGATCTGCGCTTCTGTGAGCGTGCCAGCCACGGACCTGAGCTTCTTCCTGATGTTGGCGTTGTGCTGACGCACAAAGTTCTCGCACATGTTGGCGAATTCCCTCAGGAACTTGGGGCGGTCCTCCTCCTTGGTGCCCGTGTAAATGGGTATGGTACCAAGGGCGAGGCGTGTGGAGTCAGTGTACTCCATCTCCTCTTCGAATATCACTACTGGCCCTTGTGCTTGCACCAAGGGTTGCGCTGGGGCTTGGACTAGAGGTTGTACTGGGGCCTGGCCCTCAGCCTGGCCTCTGGCAGTCTCTTCCTCTTCTTCCAGCTCTGTAAAATGCTGGCTCACCCGCACTGCTCTCTGGTTACGCCTCTCAGCCCTTTGCCGTTTCTGCAGGTTAGTGCTGGACTCCGTTGCTAATTTCCCGGTGGTGAGGAGTTGCCAATGTGAAGGCTCTTTTCACTCCACACTTTCGAGCTTACCAGTACGGATGGATCCGTCCCTGGCCTCACCTTTCAGTGCTTCGCTCTAAGTAGCAATCACCGTAAGGATGTCTCACTCATAGGTGCCAGAATGGGTTAAACTGTCGCAAAGAACGCTGTCGTGATAGTGAACACTGGCAATCCTCTTTCACTCCACGCCTTCTGGCGTACCAGTACGGATGAATCCGTCCCTGGCTTTACCGTCTGGTGCTTAGTTCCAGAAGGATGTCACTTCCAAAAATAGCCCAGCATGCCATTCTCAACGCTGCAGTCGTAGTGAACGATAGGCAACCAGTTTCGTACTAATTATGCCGCTGAGCTTTTCGCAAGACTGCTGAACTTCGAGTGTCACAACAGTCTGTTTCCCTCGACCTCTTCAAAGGTTTACCAGTACGGATGACTCCGTCCCTGGCTTCACCGTTCAGAAGTCTCGTTCTTCAGGACTGCTGCTACGCTCTCAGAATTACAGACGACATGTCTGTAATAAGGCACATTTTTGTTTTGTAAAAGACTGTAGATTACAGTTCTGACGCTATCACACAGGAACAATCTCCACCAAAGTATCTCTTTGCAAGCAAAAGAATGTCATATCTCATTAATTCTCATATCATAACACTGCTGTTTTCGCGGTCTGAGCGAGTCTTTCCTATCTTCGGAATCGCTGTTACGAAGGCAAAACAAAAATGAGCGTCTGCCTCACCCTGCTGCGCCGCCCTACTTATTCTCACTATCTCAAAACCAGTGTAACACCCGCTTGAGTTTCCGTATCTCTTCACTTGTCACAATTGCTCGCGCGCCTCGTACTGCGTGTGTCATATGTTCGTCACAGGGACTGCTACGACGAGTGTCACAACCCGGCCAAGATACACGATAGGCCGCGGTTTGTGACACATGCCTCAGCCGTTTCTTGTGGTTTCCTACAAAGATTGTCACAAGGTATGGTGCTGACGAGGCATTCTATTGCCTCCAGGTCTTTCTCCTTTTCTACCGCTCCCAGCATTTGGTGTGCTTTCCTCAATGACTGAAGCCATTTGTACAGATAGTTTGATGTGGCTGATGGGACCGGCCTTTTGTGCATCTTTTTCCCCCTCGTTCCAAATGCAGCACATGCCGCTTTGTTTGCTGATTCATGGACGAAGTCCCAAGTGTGGTCCGTGTTTTCTTCATGGAGACTACAGCTATCCATAGTCTCCTTACTGCACTCCAATTCTAGCTTTGTGTTTACTAGCTGTTGTAGTCTTCCTGTATAAGCTTTCCACCCGGTGGCATATTTGAAGTTGTATGCTTTGGTTTTGTCAAGGGTTTCTAGGGGTTTACCGCAATGACTCCAATGCTCTGCTTGCAGGCTCTGATGCATGCAGATGTCCCATATGTGCCCTTCTTCATGCTTCGTAGGTCCTTCAAGTTTTAAGACTTCGGTGTTTCCCAAGTGAAAGTGTGTTTTGAGGTATTTCAGGACATCTTTTTTCCCATATTTGATTGGGAATTTCAGGCTCCAGAGATTACCAATTTTTGTGTAACCATGCTGTGTCACGCCCTCTGGCATGCCAATGCCCCTAGAACGGATGTGTGCAGAGTTCCAGGGTGAGTCCATATGTATCCACCATTCTTTGGTCTTGCTGTGCCACTTTATGCTACCTTTTGTGCTCGTCAGCTTTCCCTTCCATGTGCTTGGGTTTTCCTTCAGGTGGTCTCCGTGAATATCCTCCTTTTTTATATTGTAGTCTGTGGTGTCTCCTAAGACGGTGTTTATTACTTGTGCTGCATTGTTTTGTTCAATGCTTGCATTTGCCAAATGCTTTATGGTGTATCCATTTTCCTCCAAGATTCTGGCTACCGCAGCCTTTGTAAGCTTTTTAAGACCTCCTACTGTCTTTGTGTGCTCCAGTCTTACTGGGAAACCAGGGTACTTGTCATGTGTGGAGTCATTTGCTCCGCTCAGGCGTGGTTCCTCCGTATGGGTATGTTTCTGTTTTTCGGGGCGTATCTGTTCTCCTCTGATGTCAATCTGAGCCCAAACTATTCCATGGTCTGAAACTATGTATGGGTTCATTTCAAGCCAACCAGCGGCCGCTGTTCTATCTTCCATTCCTTTGTTTGCCATTATATGAGTGAGTTTTGCTTTTGAGCTGTTGTTCACAACCCTTGTGAATATCTCATTGCATTCTGGATGCATATGTGTGATAAGTTATGTTAATGTTGTCCTGTCATCATTGAAGTAACTTAAGAGGTGTTTGTTCTTAGTCTGGTGGTCTTTGTATGACATCTGCTGACCTTTTGTTATCCTTTGGCTTTGGGTCAGTGTGCAATTCTTGTCTCCTATTTCTATGTAGGCCGTGTTTCTGTTGTCTCCTGACTTGGCTGCCCAATCCTTAAGGGTTTTATAAAAATCTTCTTGTTCCTCTTTGAGGCTGGCATCGTTCATGTACCCACTTGCCACTGAAAATGAGAAACCCTTTGTGCATGTAAACCGTATCATAACTGATCTTTTTTGCACCCCGTCCACATAGGTTGCATTGGGTGTCAACGGAATATCCTTGGGGTTCCATACTATGAGGGACCCTATACTAGCCTTTTCATCCGTGTGTGAAATTCTAAAGTTTAGACCTTTCTGGAGCATCAGCGTCTTAACCATTGGCATACTTGTGTTTGAGATCTTGGTCTCAGAGACACATATGATGTGTGCTTTCCTGTCCAACACTAGGTTACAGATGGTTTCAAGCTTTATCATACTATCCTGGTCTTCCTTTGTGTGTCTCAGGCCTCTCATGTTCATTCCCATTACTATAATGTGTTCCTTTCTCCCTTGGGCTCTCTGTAGTTCCTGCAGCCGTATGTTTTCCGCCTCATTCCGTGAATGCTTAGCCTTCTGCTTGATGCATCTTCCATCCCCTCCGTATAGGTTTTTGTGGAAAAAGATGTTTTTCGTCCTCTCACAATTTTGAACCTTCCTCCTCAGTTTTTTCCCTGCTTGGTACCTCAGGCCCGTAGTTTTGGGGGTGTTTCTTTTACCCTGGGCATTGGAAGCCATTGCTTTTCCTGTTCTTATACCTCCAACCACCACTTGTTTTTCTCGGAATTCTCTGTTTTGCGCTATTTCCTCAGGGGTTATATTCCCATATCTAAGTTGCTCCCTGATTATGGCTACCGCTCCCCTGTTGTTTAACTTCTCATTTCTGGTAAATTTCCCGATGCCATGGTGATACTTGATGTTGGAGGTGATCATGCTGTTTATGATGTCTCTTTCTAACTGGTGCTCTCCTGCATATCTGAGATTTTGGAGGATTTCCTGGATTTTGACTGCTGTGTGGAAGACCAGAAGGCCTTTGTTTTGAGCATCGATTTCACATCGGAGACCTAAGTGTTTGTATACTGGTGTCTTGTTGTCATGACTTTCTTTTCCCATTTTTGTGAAGGGTTTGATTAGGAGGACAGTGTTCTTATGTTTCAGGTGTATTGCCAATGTCCATTCCTGACTTCGTTGAAGGATATAGGTGTGGTGTTTTGTCTGAGGAAGTTTGTTTATGTCATTGTTGTATTCCTGTTGGCTTCCGTTTATCATTTCATAAAAGGTGTGCTTGTTGTTGATACAAGTGAAGTCTAGTTTCAACTTGGAGCACAGTGTCTCAATGTTAGCTATGGAGATGACTCCTTTCCTGCTGTATACGGGGTTGTATTTTGTAATGTCACTGTTGGTGCTCCCTCTTTCATCCTTGGGCTGGGTGATCCTATCCTGAATTACTTCTTGTAGGTCCTGAACGTGTAATGTAGCCTCAGAGTTGTGGTGCTCCCCTTCATTGCTCCCTTCCTTTAGATAGGTGAAGAATGGTAAGTGCTCGCTCCTATCACACCATTGCCTCCATTTCTCCGCTGTTCTAATAACCCAGATTCCACAGGTGTGATTATCCAGTTGTTGTCTGAACGTTGATACCTCTACATTCCAACTTCTCCCGTTTATGGTTTTGTGATGAATTTTCAACCAAGATGAGAGTGCCCCTTCAAGTTTGCTTTGTGTTTCGGTTGTTGTCATTACTCCCAGTGAGTCATAGATATAGGCTTCTATGTGTTGTTCCTTTGTAATTCGGAGGGTTATGAGTCTCCAGTGTTCACCGTTGCTCACCCCAAAGTGGGTTCTCAGATGTTTGCCCAATGCTTTCCTGATGAGGTGTACGAAACTTGGTTCTCCAGTTTCCAGTTTTGAAAGGAGTTCATCGTAGCCTATGGGGGGGATCGAGCTTTTGTCCTGTAGCCTAAGGGCCTCATCTAGCTGTTCAGAATCAATCCCTCCCCCGTTGTGTCTTGTTTCTGCTTCAGGGCTGTTATTGTTTGGGTTTGATGACCCAGCGGTCTGCCCCCCTTTTTCCCTCATGACCTCTTTCCTGGTAAATTGCATCTCAGTCATATTGCTTCCGGTGTGTATAGCATCTACCATTTTAATGGGTGATGTTGTTGTACTTGATTCCAGTTGACCAGGATTCCCCGTTTGTCCATGGTTGTTAATACTGTTTGCTTCTGTGTGGGTGTTTGGGTGTTGATTCCTTCCTGCTAGTGTTCTCATTGGCTTTTTCCTTGCTGGTATATGCAGGGGTGTGTTATGGTCATGTTTGGACCGTCTGCCCCTCCTTTGTGTTGTGAGAGTTCTTCCTACTTCATCCTTCATTACCTTGTATCGGGCATTTTGGTGAAGTTTCATCTTATACCGTATTCTTGTTTTGGTTTTGATGTGTGCCCATTTGATCCAAGTTCTGGGTCCAGGGTTGTTATTTTTTGTCAATTGTGCTTTGTTGTGTGCTAGGCAGGATGTCAAGTGCCAAAGAAGGATGATCGGCCCTTGTGATGCAGTGAGTTCCTCTCTCATCCGTTGTCTTTGAAGAGATACATAGCGGGCCATGATGTGAAGGGTGATGATTAACATACCTTCAATTGGAGTGCTCATCTTGTCTATTGCTGAGTTTGTCTTCTTAACCATTTTAGCAATTATGTGTTCCTTCAGTAATGCCCAGCCTGTTACTTTGGGGAATTGGCCCGCAGATGGTTAGTGCTATTGTCATGGTCAGCTTGCTGCAACAGTATTTAATATATTTTACACAAGACCCGGGGTTTTCTGGGCGATCCCCCGTTGGCAAGACGGACACCGTGCTAAGCCACTGTGCTCCAACGGGGCAAGTGTACAGGTGTTTTGTTTTTAAAGTTCTGCTTTCTATGTTTCTATGAACTGCTTGCAGCTGTCGGCTCATCCTAGATACTTGCTGAGAGTCAGGTGAGCTAGTCTCCTGCAGACCTATCTTAGCCACTAACGGTGTTGAAAGACTTGTTCAGCTTCTTCTTGGTTCCTCCGACTGAGCCAGGGGTACCTCTGTCCCGCTTCTCCCCTTTTCCCTTCTGCTCGGGGGTACGTCCCGCTTCTCCCCCCTGGAGCATCCTCTCGTTGTAACACATGCACTTGATGTGGTTGAGCCTGGAAATCTTGTCTTCACCGTGAGTGACCGAGCTGCAGTACTCGAAGCCCTGGAAATAAGAGAGCACCAGCCTCCCCCTCTCCTGGCCCTGTACCAGAACCTGCATCTCGGTGGGGAAATCCATGATTTCCGGGGGTTTCTTCCCATCAACGAGATAGTCATCCCCACCCTTCTGCAGCGGCTCACCATCCTCCCCTTTCTTCATCTTCAGAAACAGCACCTGTAGTGTGTTTCCCATATCCCATGGTCTGTTATCCTCCGATAGCTTTGTGATGGTTCTTGTTAGACTTGTAAAGTTATGTGGCACGGCCTGTTGCTTTGTGGTGAATTGAATTGTGCTCAGTGTGTATTTCATTGAAGTCCTTGTATTCACATTTCGGACTTGATATGTGGCATGTGTTGTTACCTTTTGATGGTTGTTTGAGATAGGGTGGATGCGGTCATGAGTGTACTTGATGTCCTCCACTAGCTCGGCGGTCATGGGGTGCTTGAGAAGGTAGTTGGCCACGTCCGTTGCCTTCATTGGCATCCTGTTCCCCTGCTTGTTCGATGGCTTCCAAGCCCATCGGGCCTCCCAGTAGAGGTCACCGACGTTGTGCACCCTGACTGTCCAGTCTGTTCCGCTCGCTGTTTTAATCTGAATGAGATCAAACATCAACTGGGTGTGCTCACTGTCCACATTTCCAACCAAGACAAAGGGTTGCTTTCCTCCTCCGAAGGTCAGTGCTGTTGCTGTCACCAGAGCTGGATTTCCCCCCGCCTTTGTGATTGCAGCGGCTACCACTGCCCTGACCTGCTTCACTTCCTTTTTGGTGATGTTTGCATATTTCCTTCCTGTCAACTTCAGGAATCTGAATTGGTCCTTGAATTGCTCATCCTCTTCTTCCTCCTCATCCAACTGGACTGCATTGGTGAGCTCCCCATTCCGGATTTTGGCTGCAGTCTCCTTAATTGCTTCCCTATCCACCTCGTCCCCTGCCAATGCTGTGTACATTCCTCCGCCCTTCTGCCCCTCCTGTTGGACACACCCACTTTTTGTGAACTCATGGTCTGTTACCAGCCTCTCATCTATCAATTGGTTGTGAGTCACAATTGTGTTTCTGTGTAAATACACTTCTGGTGCCGTACTCTCTTGTGTAATCCCAAGGTGTTTGACAATGTAACCTCCTACACCCCAATCACCCTTTATGACTTTTTGCCTGAAGTAAACAGCTTGCCTGTGATTGGCAAAGAATGTTGTATAGCGAGGCCTTCTAGGTGGCCCGCACTTAATTGTGTCAAAACGTACCTCAGCCTCATCATCCTCGTCATCCTCGTCCGACATGGGGTCCTCCTGTGGCGGCCCTTTGCCTGCCCCCTGCCATAAACAATCATCATTTGGTTTGGTCATACTGATGTTTGTAATTGTCATATTTGTGGTCTCCAATTTACTTAAACCTTGCCCCGCTTTAACTGACATGATTAGTAACCACACAATTTTCATCATCATATACATCCCTGATCCCATCTTCCCCTTCCCTCCCTCAAATATTGTCATCAAATGGTTTTTGTTTTCATGAGGGCTTGGTGGCTTCCTTTGCTTTGCTATGTTACTATTAAATCTTTTTGAAATTACCATGGCGACATCCCCTCTTCCTCCTGGTTGTCTGATTCTTGGTCAGGGCTAACTAGGTCATAGGTGATTTTGACCGGATTGTGCTCAGGGGTAATTGATCCTTCTTCCTCACTGTCTTGATCTAATGAATGCTCCGGGCTGACTAAGTCATATGTTACATGAGATGGGTTGTGTTGCGGTGTGAGGTAAACTTCTTCTTCCGTGTCTGTTTCAGTTTCTTCGGGAGTTACTGACAACGGTGTGTCGGACATCGGTGACATCCACACCTGGGCCTCTGCACCACCAGCGGGGACCACAAAACTCCTCCGTCGCCTTCTCCTGCAGTTTTGTTGCAGACATTCCTTTTAGTCCCCTTTGTGCTTTGTTTGCTATTTCAATGGAAATAGTTGTGTGGTTTGTGTTCTGGCCACCAATGCTTTGTGATTTGTAATATCTGCTCGGGTTGTCACTGTTTTGCATCAAGTGCTCAATGCCTTGTGTTCGGGCATTCGAGGTTGATTGCTCCCTAGCATGTGCCTTTGAATCTAACTCCACATCCTCATTGTCCCGTGCTCTGATTTTCATGGTCGGTTTACTCGCTTTCTGTTTTACCCTTAATGGACTCCGTGTTTGACCTTCACTTGTCCTATGCTTTCTAACATCCGCTTTATATTTCAACTGCCTATGCTTATTTAACTGTGTTCCGTACGCAATTTGCAGATGCTTTGTGCTCTTAGCTATCTGCTTGGGCTGACCTAGTGCTGTGCTCTGTGCATTTTGAAGCAAGTGTGAAAAGCGTGGTCTATTCAGCAATGTGATACTCTTATTGCATGTAACGTGGGTTGTCGGCAAGTCTTGTTTCAGGGCGGTTTCCCAGGTTCCCTTTAATTGCTGAATTGATGGGTGTGAAGCTATAGCACAAAAGTTTATGATTGCAAGTGATACTTGAAAAATAATAAAATTTACAAGAAATTTTTTAACTTCAATCATTTTTCTATCATTGTTCCTCATACTGATCCCTCGGAGTCAGTATCGGTATTCTGCCGCCAGTTAGCACCGTTGCACCTGCAAGTGATGCAGCAGAGGGGCAGCCCGTACTTGTCGTACTTCCTGATTCTACGACGGGTACGGGCCTGGCTCCCAATTCTCAGAGGGCGCCCAGCCTCGTCTAAGGGGTATTCAGGGTAAGCCAGCCTCGCCCGGGCATAAGCCAGAGCCCAGGTATCGCAGACGTCTCCGTCGGGCTCATGCTCAACCAGGGCATAGGACATGGCATCCCATTCTCTACCTAGCCTTGCAAGTGTGTCTACTACTGAGAATTCGAATGCCGGGTCTTCTTCCTCAGGCTCCTCTCCCTCGTGCTCTTCTTCAGTGGGGTCCGCCTGTTCACTCATACCCAAACTTGTTTTCAGGCTAAGTGTTGTGGCTTGTGATTTCTTGCTGCTTTTGCTTTGTGAGTGGGGTTTATTTATTGTGGCTTGCTGGGGGGCTCTTAATGGGAAAGTTTCAATGCAAGGTGCAATCTGGTCTTGTACATCCATGTGCTTGGTGTTCTGTCTGCATGTACTTTCAGTTCTATGTCCTGATTTCAAACTAGTCATGTTTCTAGTTATATGTCTGTGCTGTCCGGGCTCGAGCCCCTGTGTTTTATGCTTTGTGTTCCGCCTGCCCCTGTTCTGTGCTATGTATTCCGTGCTCTGTGCATTGTACTTAGTTCTCTGTGCCGTGTGTTGTGTTCTCTGCTTGCTTGTGATTGATGTTTCAAGTCCTATATTCTGTGCTCGGCCTATCTGCTTTCTGTGGTTTGTGCCCATTGTTTTATGCTTCAACTTTATCTGCTCTGTGTGCTGATTACACTGCTTCCTAGCACAATTCAATTTACTGTGCTTTGTTCTCCTACTTTCCCTACGGTTGTTCTGGGCTGGGTTTATCAATGATCTGCAATTTATGCGTTGTGCTTTGTTCTCATGATGCCTCGGTTCTATGCTTTCTGCCTTGTGCTTTAAGCTCGGCTTTCCCCCTTTTTGTGTTCTGTGCTCTTTGCTTGAGGTGTTTTTGTTTTGTGCTCTGACTTCTGTGCTCTGGTTGTCCACATTCCTTACAATGTGTTAAATTTGTGCAAAAAATTCGTTCTGTGTTCTGTGCTCCATATAAGGTTTGCCAGTGCTTTGTGCTCTATATTCTGTACTCCGTGCTTTGTACTGCATGATCTGTGCTTTATGCTTATTGTTCGACCTGTCTACAAACTGAGCTTTAAAATTGGTGCTTTTTGCTCGGCCCTTCCACTTTCTATGATCTGTACTTTGTGTTCTATGCTTCAACTGCACCTGCTGTGTGCTATGTGCGCTGTGTTTAGTGCTCCTATTTTCCCAAGGTTCTATATTCTGTGCTCTATGCTGTGTGGTCTGTGCCCATGCTTCCCTTTCACTGTGTGTTATGCTTTGAACTTGGACTGTCCTTACACAGTGATCTGTGTTCTTTGATCCGTGTGCCCATTCTCTTTGTTTTGTGCTCAAACTTCCCAATCTTACTGATTTGTGCTTTGTGCTTTGTGCTTGCATTGTTCTTGCTTTATGCTTGTTGTACCCATTCTCCAGAAACCAGGCTATGTGTTCACTATTCTGTGCTTTGTGCTCAATCTGCCTATACTTCGTGCTTTGCGCACTATGTCTGGTCTGGCCATACTCCGTGCTCAATGCTTTATGCTCCGCCCGCTCGTGCTCCGTGCTTCGGGTTCTGAGCTCGTGGCGCATAGCTCTGATTTTGGTGCCATCTTCCTGTAGTGGGCGGTGAGGGGCGGTGAGGAGCGGTGAGGGAGCAGTGAGGGGCAGTGAGAGGCGGTGATACGATGTGCTGTGAGGCGGTGAGGGCGGTGGGGGCGGTGAGGGAGCAATGAAGATCAATGAGAGGAGCGGTGAGGGGCGGTGAGGGGAGGTGAGGGGCAGTGAGGGCCTTTAATGGGGGCGGTGGGGAACAATGAGGAGCAATGGGGAAGGGCAGTGAAGGGGGCGGTGAAAGGCAGGTGAGGAGCATTGAGGGGCAATGAGGGAGGGGGGGCAGTGAGGAGCCTGGTGAGGGCGATGAGGGGCCATGAGGGGCAATGAGAAGCAGTGAGGGGCAGTGAGGCGGTGAGGTTAATGAGGGCAATGAGGGCGCGGTAAAGGGAGCAGTGTGGGGGCGACGAGGGCGGTGAGGAGCAGTGAGGGGCGGCGGTGGGGGGCAATGGGGGGCAATGAGGGGCGGTGTGGGGGCGTGAGGGGCGGTGAGGGGGCAGTGAGAGGGGCAGTGGGGGGCGGTGAGGAAGGACGAGCGAGGGGCGGTGAGAAGGGTAATGAGGGCGGTGAAGGGCAGTGAATAGCAATGGGGCGTAAGGAGGGCCGTGAGGGCAATGAGGGTTGATGAGGGGGCCCTTGAGGGCGGTGAGGGGGGCAGTGAGGGGGCGGTGAAGGGCAGTGAGGGCACATGAGGGGCAGCAGGGGGCATTGAGGGCCGGTGAGGGCAGCGAGGGCAGTGAGGATAGGGGCATTGAAGGCAGTGAGGGCAGTGGAGGGCAGAGAGGGGCAGTGGGGGGCATTGAGGGACAGTGAAGGGCAGTGGGGGACGAGGGGCGGTGAGGGGCGGTGAGGGGGCAGTGTGTGGGGCGATGAGGCGGTAGGGGGCAGTGACAGTGGGGGCAGTGAGGAGCAGTGGGGGGCAGTGGGGGCGGTGAGGGGCTGTGAGGGCTGTGAGGGGCTGTGAGCTCCGTGCCTAGCGCACTATGTTTGGTCTGATCAGACTCCGTGCTTAATGCTTTATGCTCCGCCTGTTCTTACTCCGTGCTTCGGACTCTAAGCTCAAGGCGCATACTTCTGATTTTAATGCCATTTTCCTGTA
>LGRX02034791.1:0-23129 GCA_001247695.2 Cymbomonas tetramitiformis | reverse complement strand
TATATATATACTGAAGTATATATATAATATTAGTCAAGCCAAACAGCGGGAAGACGCTGAAGAGACGAAGGCTAAGATGAGATAATAAAATACAGTGAGTGTTTTATTATCAACGCCAACTGTGGAATGCTGACTGCCTACGTGGCACCTCGGGGCGAGGGGTGAAACAGGAGAGGCTGCTCAACCCCACCTTACAGGGGGGTGAAAGTCAGTGTCCCCATGGGACACCACCTCATCCCGAAGGTATGAGGTGCCACATGCCAGGCTCCTAATTCACAAACAGAGCAAACCTTAACTGAATACATCACAAGATTCAAGGGGCCTTTTTCAGCCCAGCTAGTGTGGCATCCGCCTGCGCTAATCTTGCGTGCTCTAGGGGCTTACGCCCATGCGTGTGCCGTGGGGATTAGCTACTTCCTCACGAAGAGTGTGATATATATATATATAGTTAAGATATATATTCACAGCTTCAGGAAACAGTCGGGAACGGGCAAAACGGCTAAGACAATTTGATAACACAATTACTTAGGGTTTTGTGTGTGTCGGATTATCGGTCGGAAAGCACGTGACAGACTGCAAGTGACACTCGCAGTGAGGGGTGACACAGAAAGGGGGTTGACTGTCAGTGACACAAAGTCACCCCCTTCATGACTACTCCCACGGGGCAGGCTGCTAAAATTACAGAGCAGGCTAAAGTGTTGGCGGCGGTGTCCTTGATGCGGATAAAGGTCGAGCGCTGACAAAATGCGAAGTGGTCATCCCACTCTTGTGCGAGGCCAAAGCCGAAAGTGGCTTGGCACCACCGCGCGAATTGTGTCGGTGTAGGGAGGGAGAGATGGTTGGGGTTCGAAAATGCGGAGAGTGCCTCGGGTCGAGAAGCTGCACTCAGTAAAAGCGAAGATGGAAAGGTTGAGGTGGGTGTGGGAGGTGGTCACAACAACACCGCCACACACCACCAGATGGCGACCAAAGGTTGCGCCAGATGAAATCGGAGAATGCGGAGAGGCGAGGTCGTTGGTGTCAGAGTACCCGCTGGCGATATCGGCGAAATTGTCGGTGTCGATTTTGGTGCTTGGTGCACCAGCACTACCTAGCACCACCAGATCGTAACCAGTGAAAAACCGTTGTTGTCGAAGTAAATCCAGCGTAGATTGAACTGCGGCCATGCGCGCCCGCTAGCGAGACGAAGCCATGGCCAGAGCAGCTGCCGAAATTCGATAGGAAAAGGTTTGGGTTTGCTGGAACAGTCACACCGCTTGATTTGTGACTCTTCCTATAGTAGTGTGTATGACTGTCACCCGAACCCGAACCCTAACTATTTATGCCCGTTATATCGGGTTAACTTATCAACTTTATTACATTCTGGGAAAACTTACCACGGAGTGAATATATCCCGAGTCCTAGGGGTATATCCAACAGGTTTGGCCCCACGCACTCTTTATTTAGACACTGCGTAGTTTGGCCATGTCAGGCTAAACACCGACGCTTGAGATGGAGTGAGGGGCTCCTCTAGAGGCGCGGCGGAGCGGTATGGCCTAGTTACGTGGCTGGTTGATTGGACTTACGGAGAGCTCGGGCTCGTGGCTGCTTGATTTTCCCGTTCTACGCGTTGGTAGACGTTGGAATTTTGGTCGGATCCGACACCAAGTTCCTTGGCCGCGTTGTTAGATCCACATGCACGTTTGGGGAATCTTTTACGCCGCAGCTTTCCTTCTTTTCCTCGGCGACCGACTTGCGACTTTTGGCCGCCGCTCCTTCCGCACCTCGCCACATTTTCCCTCACTTCGTCTCTATAGTCTTCTACATCATGGTTGCGACTAGATTGACATCAAGTATGGCGTCACGCCGACGCTCGCTAGCTACAATTTTCGACTCCGCTGCCGCACGTAATTCCGTCACGCCGCTCAGGACCTGTGAACCACTTTGGTGAGGCCACCTCTCGAAAGTGGTGCACGAAAGTGGTTCATACAATTCACACTGCTGTAACCCGTAACGCGCCGGGTATTCTGAATTATTTATGACATAATTGCATATAATTTAGATTTGGGATCTGCCGTTTCCCGATATTCAACGCGGATGAATACGTGGCACATTGTGGCAGTCCGATCAAAACATTTGCTACGGCCAAAATCGCTCCTCACCCCATAATCTATGACGATGACGATGACACCCGAATGGTGTCATGGCATAATGATTAGGTTAAACACGGCCAGTGTCGGCTTTTACAGAATCGTGTCCGTTTTTGCAATTCCTGTCCGTTTTTGCAGTTCTTAACAGTGGTGTGTGTTTTTTTCAACTTGCAACTTTCCAACCGCGATACGCACGATATGCCTAAGCGCAAGTTTAAGCACGAAAACTTGAATGACGCTGAGATGATGGCTTTGCAAACGTCACAGCGATCCCAACGACGGACTCGTGATTCTCATGAAGCGAGTTTCATGAATAGCCCATCCGCCTTTCATGAGTGCGTGGAAGTTGAATACCTCCCCGCCATCAAGCCAATTAACAAAGAATGGACACGGAAAATATTTGATGATGTTCACGCGGATAAAGAGGTACGAGTAAAGCGCACTGTTGTTCCAAAAGAACTCGTAGACAGCTTTAATCCGACGAACTTTATGCACGAAAAGAAGATCAAAAGCCGAACATTTGTCGACTTGTTTGCGCCGCGGGTTCCGAGATAAATCTAAACTTGAAACCAGTTTTAGAAAGTCGTTTCGGAAAGGCCGAATTCAAGTTTATTTCAGTGGATAGTGACACTAAGTCGAAAGCAAAAAATGTGAAGGGCTGGGTCCCTATGAACATCTTTCGTGTGCACGACAACTGGAAAGTGTTGGGTCAAAACGTCATTTGTGCACCGCCTACAAGTGGAATGAGTGACGCGGCTATCATGTACTTCGCAGAACACTGCAAGGATTTCTGCGCGTTTTTGGTGCCAGACATGTGGCTTGCTGACCGTGCCTATCCACTTCGACGAATGTGGTGGGCGAAAAAGCAAGAAGACAAGCTCATTTACGAGCTCGAGGGTGTTCAAGGCATGCGCTGGATTGTGTGTGTGAAAGAGAAGCGCAAAGGCCAAGATCTCTTCGCAAAGACTGGTGTGCAACTAAGTGCTAAGCCAGCAATGAAAAAAGCTTACGCCGAACGCAAGCAAGAAGCACTAGAAAGCGCTCCTAGTGATGGTGGAGATGCTCTCGAGGTTGCTTTGAGGAATGATGCTTCATAGATGCTAGCGATACAAGGTCTCTCGGTAGGAACGCATGTAACATGGAACATACAAAGACACGTATCTCATATCATAGAAGTACATAATTTGAATTATGCACATATCGATGATATTATTGTACCGTGTATGCGTGAATGCGTGTGCGTGTGAAATGCTTTGTGTTATGTCACGGGTATGCTGACTTTCCCCCCCCCTTAGGGGGGAGCAGTGGTGCACCCTTAGTTTCACCCCTCGCCTGGATGTCACCTGCAGTGCTGCCTGTGTCACAGTGTCAGGCTCCCGAAACACTTAGCCAGAACATCATATTATTTTATCTGACTTTAGTATTCCAAGAGCCGGCACACTGCATTTTTACAGTCACAAAACAGGATATATATATCCATATTTCTCCTGTTTTATCAGGTTATAGCCCACGCACCTTTCGTGTCGGCTTATTAGTCTCTCTGGTCCGCTTCGCTTTTTGCGACTCTATCGACATCTTTTGGCAGCAACACGACATCAGCCGCACCGAACCACTCGCAGCACGTCACGGCACGGCAAACGACATCACGACATCTCGACATCTTTTTCACGACATCTTCAGCTGTTTTTATTGCACACCTCGTGTGCTTCAATTTACAACTGGACCCGCAATATTTTATTCCTACAATGGCTTCGACTCGACGTGAGGGACTTGCATCCGCTCTGCGCGCTGCCCGCACACATCAGGGCGGAACACCGTCACAATCACCTTCCGATTCGCAGTCTACCCCTGCCTCGTCTCGTAGACCACGCAGAATTGTTGGAACATCATCATTGCGCTCAAAGCCAACATCAACGGTCAACGCCCCTACGGCTTTCGACTACTTCAACGATCCGGACGTTTTGACCACCACACCTGTGGAGGAGGGCCGCGAGGATGAGTACATCGAGCAGCTCGCCTACGCATTCCAGTATGGGAGTGACCTCATCTCGTTCCTGAAGTCTACTGGCCTCAAAATGCCCACTGGTTACACTTTGGACACCGCGACCGCCGACGTGGACTTCAACGCCCTTCTTTCGGGATTGGCCCATGTGCTCTACCCCGTCTCCTACAGCGAGGCGGCCAAGCTCCTGGACCTCGAGCACGACCATGACTTTTACCACGTCACCATCAACGAGATCCTCTTCAGCATCCTTCCGCACCCGCTTCGTGGCAACGCGCTGAGCGTGTACCACGAGTGTGCCCGCCACCACCCCGCTGATCATCAGACGTGCAGTGTTGGGGGTGTCTCCCAATCGTCTTAAATTGGCATGACCTACCAAAACCCTTATGCTTTTTTTGGATAATGTGTTAATAATTTTTGAGTGACGGTGTCTTTTTTTTGTAACAGGTGTGCTTTAAGTTCTACTATATAGCTTACGGCATCAGCTACGGGTATCTTCAAGACTGTCGAACACGCGTGCTCGAGGGCCGACACACGTTTGTTCATGGATTGACGTACGAGGAGGACAACCGCAAGGTTTCCCTGAAACGCGAGTCGGTCGTCGCATGGCTCGAGAAATACGCGGACGAATACGGACAACCCCAACCTCACAAACCCGAGAAGCACCTTTCAGATGGATTGACCATCGAAGAGCTGTGGGACGAGTACCTTCAGAGCTTGGGTGAGAATGAGGAGAGCAAAAAACTCTCTCTCAGTTACTGGTACAAAATATTTGAAGAAGATTGCAGCAAGTGGCTAAAGATTCCATCGGTGAACCGATTTTCTCACTGCGATGTTTGCGCGTCCTTCAAGTTATTGAAGGAAGGCTTAACCAAATCTCAAAAAGGTGAATATTCATGAATAGCTTTGTGATGTGTTTATATGTTTATGTAATTTGTTCACTGACCCGATTTTGTGTATCATGCACAGGGCAATACAACGGGCCTCTCAACAAACATCTGGCAATCGCACGAGCGGAGCGCCAGAAGTTCTACAAACATGGTCGTAAAGCGAATATGACCAAGAGCATTGCCATGAACAAAACTTGGCATAAGTATGCCTCGGTGATCATCGATGGCATGACGCAGTGGACCACCCGACTGCCACACTTTCGACGTATCCCTAAACATCTGGACTCTAAGGACTTCCTTGACGTGCACAACATGGGGAGCATGATCGAGAACGTGGGCCGCTTCATGGATTTCAACTACGCCAACTTCAAGGACGATGCGAACTTCCTTGTCAACGTTTTGCACCGGGATATCCTCCGCATTCAAGAGCATCGACGCAACGGGGACGGGGAAAATTCATACCCGATGCCGGAAGTATTGTATGTACAGCTTGACAATGTGAGCACCAACAAGAGCAAGTTGATGTTGGCATACGCAGCTTGGCTGGTGCACACGGGCGTCTTTCGCAAGGTGAAACTCAACTTTCTGTTGGTGGGACATACGCACGAGAACATTGACCAGATGTTTTCACGCTTCTCCGTGCGTCTACGACGCAAGCAAGCTTGGACGCTCGACGAGATGATAGAGGTCGCACAAGAATGCTTTACGGATGGTGTAATATGCGAGCACACCGAGAAGATCTTCGACTTCAGCTCTTGGTTTGATGGTCACGTCTTCGATTGCCACAATATTTTGGCACAACAGGCTTTCAAGTTCAAGATGAACGAGCACGGCGAAGTGGGCATGCAGTACAAACAGTATTCCATTTCACCAAAATGGTTACCCGAGACTCCATTGCCAAAGCTTGTTTCTACACCCCCTGTCGCGGGGCCTGGATACATCAAGCCGATTCCTTTTACCGAAGAAGGCATCGAAAAGCTTGAGCATACCTTACAGGCGTTGAAGGACATTTTGGGCACAAAGCTCACGGAGGTGCACGAAAAGTTTTGGCGCGAGGATGTCATCGAGAAACAGCGCCACCTAACTGCTGGTGGAGAATGTCAAGCGCCCGCGATACCCTTCCAGCATCCCGAGAAAATCGCCATCGAGCGCAATGCCACCTTGGTTCGACTGATAGAGGCGCCCGCGTTGGCGATAGAAGCTGCCGGGGCTGCCGCCGTCCCCGCTATACCCGTGCGCATCCAACGCCGAATTGATCGAGCGCCGATAGAAGTGTACAACGGTAAACGGAAACACCAAGGTCGAGCCCAAAAGCGAGCAGAGCAGTACGTGGACAACGCCCAGTGGGAGGTCACCTACGGCCAGATGACAGTCGGCAGCTTTGCGGTGGCTCTCGCGGTGGAATCTGAAAACGACAAGTTCGCTTTCCGCGTACAACTGAAGCGAAGCGAATGGTCGGATCCGTTGTACTTGGTGAAGGTGGAGGCGCGCTATCCGTCAACTCAACAGCTGCAATATCGCTATTTCCAACCCAAAAAGCACACCGACACCAAGAAGAAGCACCTCGGCAAGCAGCTTGCGAGTCACCCAGGAGCTTTCGCAGCGCCACCGGGGCACCGACCGTCTACCGAGACTTTCGATAAGAATGAAATAGTGCTGGCATGGAATGTGGATGCGAAAGACCCCGAACGGAGTATACCGAACGAGCAATACGCGCAGATAGTCGTCGCTTTGCTTGCACAACAATCCAAACGCACGCGCAAGGACCTAGGTGACTTGAATGAATCGGATGATTCCGATGAAGACGAAGCTTTTGATAATTGCGTAGCGGTAGCGGTAGCACCTGATGTGGACGCGTAAAGCAAGACGAAAAAAACATGTAAATAATATGTGTATAACGTGTATATAGATTCTGAGTCAAAAGTTCTTTGTATTTTCACTCCTCCTAGATTTCGAAAAAGTGCATTTGACCTCAATTTTGTACCATAAAAACCATTAAATCTAATGCACAACCTGCACTTGCATGTTCTTGACTGTTAAAATGCGGCTTTTTAATCCTATCATGAGGTAAATAAGGCAATATCATTTTCACATGAGAATATCATTTTCATCGAATAGTGTGTTGATGGCCGCTATGCTCTTCAGCGCTTACGGTACGAGGTGGAGGGTGTGCCCGACGCGGACGGCATGCGCTTCTGGACTCAGATGAGGGCGGTTGTCCTCACCGAGATCGAGGACCCCGCCCCACAGCTTGCCCTCATTCGACGGCTTGGTGACCGCCACCAAAAGATCAAGCCGGCGTACAGCGACCCCGACCGCGTGATGGACCTCTGGCACATTCTGTCCGAGTCCGCCAAGCAATCGCCGTACGTCGCCCCTCTGTACCTGGTGGTGTTGCGTGAGTTGCGTGCGGGTGCGGTTTTCACCTTTGCCCGCCTTGCTCTCCGCATCCGCCTCGCCTTTCGGGACGAGAGCCCCCTTGCCACACTCTCGTCCCCTGCCGCTCCCGACATCCCACCCGAGGGCTCTGGCTACCGCCCTAAGCAGGCGCCCCAGAAGCCCAACCCATCTCCGCGTTCCCCTGTTGCCATGGCCCTTCGCATGCAAAAGCAATCGGCCGCGCCCTTGGAGGGCAAGTGGACTTCCGATTCACCTAACTCCATGTACCTCAAGTGGGTGGGCACGGGTTTCCCCTCCACCGTCTGCTTCCGCATGTGGCACGTCACGGACTCCCACCCCGACACCCGTGGTGCTTGCCCGTACGTGTGCCTCGAGGCATTTGCAAACAACAGGCACCTGGAGACATCGCGAGCGGCCACTGCCCGCCCGCCGCTTGATGCATCCGCCGCCGCCCTCACGGCACCGCCCCCTGTAGTGGACCCGCCGGCTCCGCCCGCAGACCAGCCTACTGCGGCAGCATTCCTCTCCGCCCGCCTCTCCCTGCCTGCACCAATTGCAGGTGATGCGATCGACACCGTCGGCAGCGGCTCTCTGGTGGTGCCAGCCACGGACGATGCCGCCTTTCCGCCGCTGCCTGATGACCTCGAGAAGCCCGCTTGCTACGGCGCTGTCTTCGACGCCGAGGACGACACCGATTGGCCGGCATTTCGCTCTTCGCCCGTATGGTTGCCCAAGATCAGCGGCAGTGTCAACGAAGAAGTCCCACAACCCTAAAATTGGATTCGGGTTTGAGATGTGAGAATGTACTAGCGCCATGCATGGAATTGCTTCTAGCTAGGTTGAAAAAGGCCTCCTCGAGTTACATTCTAACATTTCTTCTAGCCGCCTGTCCGGGTGTACCGGCTGGCCCTGCAATGCACCTCCCTCCTTCGGGGTGAGGTGGTGTCACGGGTATGCTGACTTCCCCCCCCCTTAGGGGGGAGCAGTGGTGCACCCTTAGTTTCACCCCTCGCCTGGATGTCACCTGCAGTGCTGCCTGTGTCACAGTGTCAGGCTCCCGAAACACTTAGCCAGAACATCATATTATTTTATCTGACTTTAGTATTCCAAGAGCCGGCACACTGCATTTTTACAGTCACAAGACAGGATATATATATCCATATTTCTCCTGTTTTATCATTATCCTCGAATTTGTCTTTGGACGGAGTGTATATTTGTTGTTGACACTGTTAAGAACTGCAAAAACGGACAGATTTTGCAAAAACGGACACGATTCTGTAAAAGCCGACACTGGCCGTGTTTAACCTAATCATTATCATGGTCAACCGACGCAGTCATGCGATGCTCGTTGTCATCGCGACACCCCCCTCCCCCCACTTCGTATGTTTTAAAGTTATAATCACGATCTCCGAATTCGCCTGCCAGGTCAAAGCCATCGCAGCACGAACATTGGTGCACATTTTCGCATTTTCGCATTTTAGTGAATGTAACCCTTTTGGATATTCGCTACATCGCGGCCAGATTATTGGCTGAAAAAAAAGGATTCCCACAGGGCATTTGGTTATTGGTCATAATGTCCAGGTGCTATAATGACCTGGAAGCTATCTTCCCAGAGATCTTCAAAATCGTAACGTTGAATTATAAGATTTATACCCCAGGCAAAATTCTGCTTTCACCGCCAGATTGAAAACTCTAAACTGTGAATCTTGCGGTTCGAAGCACTCTTGAGAGTGAAAATCGGTTCTCTACCCCCTTCGACCCTAGAAGCCCTAAGGGATGCCCCCCCCTACGAAAGGTTGTCGCAAACGCGTGCATATGATGGTACAAATATCCTCGGAATCGGGCAATCTCAACACTCGCGGATGATCGTAGGTTTGTCGTTAACATTCACTGATGCCGGTAACTGAACAAGCAATTCTCAACGCAGCACAAGACCATAAGGCTACAAACTTTTTGAAATTCTGATATCCTAAGATCGAACGCTAAGCTCTTTCATGCAAGCCCAGATTTCCAACATGAAAAAGTATGAAAACAGCAGTAAAACATATTCATCAAAATTGTATAATAACCGCAAAATACGAATTATTGTGTACAAAAGCTGTGAGCAGAACTGTCTTAGCAATCTAGCACTGGCACGCGAACAGCCACCTAGCACTTGCGAAGGCAAAACAATAATGAGTCCACTGGTCTGACCTTCGGTCAGAGATTACTTATCTCTCAATGCTCTGTCACATTTCCCAAAACTGTAACGGGTTCTAGCCCTCAAATCTTCATCTGACCAATGGAAAGTCATTATTCCATGCCAGCTTTAACACTGTTACCGCTTAACATATTCTGACTGACACGTCAGTGGCAAAGGAGTCATTGCCGTCGTCATCGTATCATTTCTTGGTAACCTGATACTGCGAATATCTTCCCTAGCAGGTCTGCCTCTCTCAGGAGGTCATCTTGGCGAAGCCTGTCATACTGTCACCTCTGTCACGCGTGTCATCAGCTGGACAAACCCGGCACGATACCATGAGAAGCCGGCGTTTGTTACAGCTGTCGCAAACGCGTGCATATGATGGTACAAATATCCTCGGAATCGGGCAATCTCAACACTCGCGGATGATCGTAGGTTTGTCGTTAACATTCACTGATGCCGGTAACTGAACAAGCAATTCTCAACGCAGCACAAGACCATAAGGCTACAAACTTTTTGAAATTCTGATATCCTAAGATCGAACGCTAAGCTCTTTCATGCAAGCCCAGATTTCCAACATCCCCCATCTGTAGCTGCTGCGCGCAGTAGCACAGACTCAAATATGGGCTTGTTCAGCATACTGGGTCGTATCACCATCTGCCATGAACTTGCCCAAGCTGAAAGTGAACATACCAATGCCTTCACCTTCTCCACCCTGTAACATCCTTGCTCTAACCAGCGGATTCTTGAATACCAAGACCCACATACACCTGCGGCCAATAGGTCCATGTTCCAGATGCCCAATCACATGCAAGCGTCCCGTCTGACTCAATCGTCTGAAGTACGCAGCCCTGCTCTCGGTCATGTCTGTCAAAGTAATAAGATGGAACGTGGACACATGCCACCACACGACTGGCCATCACTGCCAATGGAAATGCAATGTCCAGCGCTGCAAACCAAGGTGAAGTCACCACCGCGTCGCAAACACCATATTTCTCCTTCCATAAGCGATAATTACCTGGCTGGAGTGCGTCGCGCGCCTCAGACCAACCCAACTGAGAATTCCAGTCATTATTCATAAACCTCAACTGCGGCCACTGCTCCATCATCACCTCACTGATGACCCCAGTACCTGCCCATGGGTCCCAGACGCCATCGATGGACTTCCAGTCCACCTCTGTCGCCAATCGCCTCACCTCGAGGGCACCGTGATGATCAACTCAAGCCCCCACTGCAGCGCGCTAGCTTGTCGCACCTGGGCTTTGGTCATATGTCTCACTTCTCCTCGTCTTTCCACTTCTTCCTCGGCCAGGGCAGGCACAAGAGGTGCATACCTCAGCTGCCTAGCCCTTGCCTTCTGTTCCCGATATTTCTTGCTCAGCACCGTGCGATGCCCCTCATTCCAATGCCCTGGCATGAAGATCTGCACGGCCTTGGACAGCTTGTCTTGCCTGCCCCAATCAATCTGATCTGGCATGCCAAAGAACACGTCCTCCCCTTCCAATAGCATCTCCCTTGATGAGATTGCATGCCATGGCTGAGATTTGTCCCCCTTCACCACACGGCGAGGACCCACGTCTGCTGGCAGCAGGCGCATCTCCGAGGACAGCTTCTCGTTAAGCTGCTGCTCCTTTATGCCCAATCTGTCCTCCAGGACTCCAGAGCTCTCATCTCGCTGGGTCTGCACCTCGGCGTTGGCAGCTTGCCTTCCCGTGCCTGAGCACCTGGGACATAGCCACTCGCCTTCTGGTACTCCATCCAATGCTGGGTTAAGACACCACAAGTGGTAACCCTTGTTGCATGCGTCACACAGCAACATCTCTGCCTCCCCATCAGTCCTCCTGCACACTTCGCATGCCAGGTGCTTGCTGGGAACGGCTGCACTGCAATCATACTGGTCCTTCACCTGTAGGTGACATGGCGCGATGCTCTGCACAGTGCTCTTCTCTCTTAACTTGGTGGCGTCCTCAAGCACCACCACACCATCCCGCTGTATTTTGACCAACTTCAGAATGGCGGACTTGGTCGCGACTTCCATGCCGCTGCGAGGCTTCTGTCTAATGTAGACAAAGGCACCCACCTTAAACTGGTGTGGTTTAGGCTCAATCCCACCACCCCTTCTTGCTTCATAATGTAGAGTGTCACGATGTTGTGCCACCTCCAGACTGCAACCAGCGTGCACCATCGGTCGCTTCACCACCTCTGCCCTTAGCAGGAGGTCCTTGACCCGTGCGTCCTTGTCATCCTCGATCTCGGGACTGAAATCTATACTGGGCGCTCGCTTCAAGTCCGGTGGCACCACTGCCTCTTGAGCAAATAGCAAAGTGAACGGTGCCACTCCTGTGGACTCTTGACGCGCTGCATTGTAGCTCAGCACGAGTGACCAGAGCTGCTCGTCCCACTCATAGTCGAGGCCCTTCTCCAAGGCAATCTTCTTGAAACAGAACTTCATTGTGCGCACCACCCGCTCAGTAAGACCATTGCCTTCCGGTGAGTCTGGCGACGTGACTCGGCGGTCTATCAGACAGTCTCTGCATAGCTGCTTGAATTCGCCCTCGAACTCCTTGCCTCCGTCCACCAGGCACTCTGTTGGCGCCCCGAATACCGCCAGAACATGGCTGCGAAACGCCGCTGCAATGGTCCTTGCCTCCTTGTCGGGAATGGGCACGCAGACTATGAACCTGGTGTAGTGCTCGGTCATGATGAGCACTCTGTTGTTGCCCGCCTTGGTCTCTCTCCTTGAAGGCCACGCTAGGTCCAGCGACCACCGATACATGAATGACACGATCTCAAGGGGCGACAAGCACGCCTCTTCCCTTGCATAATGAGTCTTCACACGCTGACAGGTTTCACATTGGGTCACCACGGCCTCAACGTCCTTCTTCAGGTCGGCCCACCAATGACGCTGCCACAGAAGATGCTGCGTGCGCCTTATACCCCAATGGCCCGTTCTAGAATGATATTCTTTGACCAACGCAAGACGGTCAGCAGGCTTGGGTATCCTCACTTCCTTGCCTGACAGCGTGATCATGTGCAATCATACTGGTCCTGGAGGGGGCGGGTGTGAAAGTCAGTGTCCCCATGACACACTGTCGAATATTCCCATATTGTACGAAGGACCTTTTTTTCCATTAAGGAATCGCGGGGTTTTCAAAAAGAAATATTCCCCAAAAACAAATTCGCGCCTGCGGCGGGCAATTTGGCTCGCTTCGCTCGCCATTGTTAAGCATACGCGCATTCCGGGCCTATGATACGGCAATCCCAGATACGCGCGTATCATACGTGCGATACGTTGCCCCCCAACGTATGGAGACCACTAAGGTTGAGAGTCATAGGTCAAGCTCAAGGACAAGACCCTGAGGTGAAATGAACTACCTGAACCTCACAACTTGTGACATTGTCGTACGTGTCACCGAGCCTGTGTACCTGAACGTGAAGTGAACTACCTGGACCTGTGACACCCGAACCTATGACACCTCGCTACCGCCTCGCTACGGCCGCCTCGCTAGTATCAACAACAACCGGCTTACAATACTCTCGTCCCCAGAGTTTAGACGAGCCGCGCTTCGCGCGGCTACCCGCGATTCGATTCGAGGGTTGCGTTACTTGATGATTGTGATGGAGGAAGTGAGATCGCTAATCGCTAGCTGGTCTAGACGGTTGTTTCCAACGCTAGAGGGTCTAGACGGTTGTTTCCAACCTATACAACCGGGGCACCAGGGGTTCGACTCCCGGTGTCCGCTATGATATTGAGGACGCCCTAGACGCCATAGCTCTAGTGGTTAGCAATATCACTTCCTCCATCAGATTGTGGAGTTCGTCTCTGGACGCCCATAAGCTCAATCTGCGTTACAAACCCTAAGTAATATTCGCGCTATTTCGGTCCGGAGACTCGGGTTCCAGAGTAACAACCGGGTGTAGTTAATGTTGAGCGTTGTAGAGCGCCTGCGGATTTATATCAACACCCGGGTGTTGATAGGGCCAAGGCTATAGGCTTCCTACGGCCTACGCGGTCGGGTGGGTTGTGGGTAGACTTGATTTCAAAATTTTGAAAAATGTTGAGACTCAAAATTTTGACTCAAAATTTTGCAAAATCTTTGACCCCCCCAAACTTTGCCAATATTTTGAGTTTATTTTGCGGTTCTAGAAAGTTCAGGGTTTGAGACCTTTGGCGGACATCCAAATGGAGTCTCCAGCGTCCAGAGAAGCTTTCCGTCGTTTACGGTTTACCTAAATTCCATGACGCCAACCGCCTTGTCGCCGCGGTGCTGCTCACTGCCTCTTTTGTTGTATTTGCAAGATTGCAACTACTTCGTTGGCTCAGTTCTCAACATGGATTTAACCCCTAAACTGGTGTTGGGGTCATTTTCGACCCCAAATCGTGCGATATTTTTTTAGTATTTTTGTGTCATCGTCGATCTTCACCATAACTGGTCTTGCGCCGTTTGAGGCCTTGCAAACATGTGTACAATATCCTTGACGGTGAAGTACTTGCCTTTTAGATATATGCATGTTATATATCTCACATAGCATCATTTTCATCCATGAAAAAGTGCCTCGAAAGTGTGGAAAGCGTTGTGTGAACAGCAGGAAATCAAGATGAAATGTAGATATTCGTCATTTTAGACGCTTGCCGTGGACCCGAATGCATTCCGGATGGAATATGGCATCGTCCAAGTGACCATTCATCGTTAATGCATCAAATATATCCATTATTGGCTACTGCCCAGTGATTTGGTACTATCACAAGTACCAAACCTTATGCTTCATTTTGGGCACTAGAGGGGGTGCATGGGTCCCATGTAGGTTTCGAAAAATCATTTAGGACCCTTTTGATTTATTGTTGACGCTCAAATATACTCCCATCGACTTTAGGTATGTGTATGCGCGGCATGCTTTCGGGGGGTGAAAAGCCATAAAATTAATTAAAAAATTTGGTACTATCACAAGTATTGATACGGTCAGGATAAACAAGCCGTGAATATTTTATCAATATACAAATAAACACTGCGAAGTTGGACAGCAACGCGAGTGTAAGTAATAGCGGGTGATGAGTGCAGTCTCTGAGTGAAGATCTCCTGAAGCACAACGCTTCCTCACTTTTATACCTACGTCACCCATCATCTTATGATGGTACCGCCATTGGGTTGTGAACCCGAGACGTAGGTTGAACGACCAGCATGGTAATAACGACTAGTTCGTTCATGCTGCACATGCGAGTTCCGCGCATGCTGAAAGCTAAAGATGATTCTTGGTTTGTTTCCAAGATGTATCTTTGCTTTGCCATCTTCGAGTTCGACTTACGAACTCTCGATGACAGTGATGCCTGATGATATGACATAATCATCTGGCGACATGTACAGTCATCGTCGACCGTACTGACGACTGTCATAAATGTATGACACGACTCGACCTGTACAGTCATGATCGACCATACTGTCGACTGTCATAATAATATATGACATGACATGACATGACATGGTATGACATGTATGATAGGTATGACACGTATGACATGTATGACACATATCTCATCGGTCATGACCCTGACAGATCTCCCCTCTTAAAAGAGTTGTGACCTCACAACGGGCATACCTTTGTATATGTCTATGATGTCTTTGTTGTTGTTTCTTCTTTGCTGGTACCAGTCTTCTTACACCGATTTGAGGCGTCCCTCATGGTGTTTTTTAGGTTATTGGGGGGAACTGAGTCCACTTTAGTCCCTCACCTTACAGTTCTTAGGATGTAGCCCACCTTTCCGGAATTCGTATCGTTGAGTGACGTTCCAAGGTTCAATGAAGAGCGTTTTCGCGATACAATCCTACGCTGGATTACTGATTGATCCACACGTTATCATGTATGTGCTAGACGATTCAAAGCATCCGAAGTCTACGTTACGGATTATTTGCGCTAGCCGTCGTCGCCTTTGCGCGATCGATGATCCCACGATTATAACGAATTATATTCGAACGATTCTCGGCCTGATATAGTGCACCCAACTCTTCCTCCCCTCCTTAAGCTACTTTGGAGGATCCTAGGCGGTGATGGGGAGCCCGATTTCGATAATAAACGAACAAAGGGGCTTGTTTTAATGCAAACGGAGCGGCCCTGCTTAACGGAATTGGACTTATAATCCTTAACCGGTCTGCTCAACTCCTCAATATTTTTGTCCAGTACGCACGCTTTGACGAACATCTATCGCGATGAGTGAGAATGAATTCGCCACGTACTAATGTGAAATTTATTTAGTCATGTTTGTCAAGCACAACTTAGGATCACAACTCCGTCTACCTCAGTCGATATCTCCGGTAGCTCGGATGACTGGCCAAAAAATCCGATGACAAACCACGGTTTTGGCAAAGGTAGCATTTAGCAGTTTTTATTTATCCACAGATATGATATCTCGCATGTGTGCGTATCTGTGCAAGGGTATGATTTGGAACAAGGCTCACTACACCTTTAGCAAGGAAGGATCAATTCCCGCTTCAATGCAACATAATGATAAACATTAAGAGCAAGGTTATATAGATGATCGACATGTATTAGTATATATTACAAGAAGTAAATGTATAAGGTTTAATATAATGTCTAGCCTTCATAGGCAGCTATAATGTCTGCTGCATTGGTCAGTTCTGTGGCTTTGACCCAGGTGTCATGCTCAGGACCGTAGCCTGCATATCGTACTAAATAGTATTTGACACCTCTAGTGAACTTATCCGAGAGTATATGTGATATCTCAAACAGTGGTTGCCCTTCTTCGGTGATCATCTGTGGCAGAGGCAAAGGTGCTTGGATCGAGTCGTTGTACAGCTCTAATCTGGAAACAGGCTGTACCGGATGAATACGGATATCAAGATCTCCGAAATCTAACTCGTATGCACGTCCATGGCTAAGCACTTTGGAAATGGTGAACGGCCCAATATATGGCTGCTTAAAGTGTCTGCCTGCCTCTGTCAAACCAGTCCATTGAATAAACTCGGTCCGTAAAAGAACTTTCTGCCCAACTGCAAACTGCTTAGGCATGTGAGTCTTATTGAATCTGGCTTGGCTAATTTCTGCTGCTCGGGAAATGTTGTCTACCGCGTTGGCATGAACAGCCGAGTACTGGTCAAAATGATCTCGAATAGCTTCTTGTATTGGAACAGGAGCTTCTGGCGGGATAGTAATAACCAGATCATGAGGCGAGAGTGGTTGCGCCATCGAGTCGAGATAAAATGGTGAATAACCAGTTGATGCAGAAACGGTATTGTTAATTGCAAACTCCACCAGAGGCAACTTGTCCTCCCACGAATTGGCTGAAGTATCATTGCAACAACACCTGAAAATGAAAATGCTACTAATCAGTTTGTAAACCAGAGGATGGTGAAATCAAATCATGAATCAACAATCTGAAATTTACCTGAGGATGTCCTCAATGAAGGCATGGCTCCTCTCATTGGCAGCATTCGACTGTGGATGGTGTGAAGATGTCATGGACAATCTCGTACCAGTAGACCTCCACAGTGTCTGCCAGAATGTAGAGGTGAATCTGGGGTCTCGATCTGAGATGATGTTCCTCGGAAGACCATGGAGCTTGAAGATATGCTGCATATAGATAGAAGCAGTATGCTGAGCTGTCCAGGTCATGCTGAAAGGAATGAGATGACAACGATGAGAGAATTGGCACATTACCACACATATACTGTCGTGCCCATTGGTGGTGATAGGCAGGTCAGTAATCCAATCAAGAGATACATCTAGCCATTTTGTCTTAGGCACGGAATATCGTATATGTGCCTGACCATAAGGCTTGTGTCGCCTCGTTTTCTGGCGCTGACAAACGGGGCACTCCCGAATGTATTTGATGGCTGCCGTTGTCATTCCTGGCCAATAATACCGGCTACGCAGAAGATGAAGCATGCGATTTTTGCCTACATGACCAGAAATAGTGGCTGAGTGGCACTCATGAAGAAGAATGTGGCGGAGCTGTGTGATCTCACCGTCATCTGTGGGGACTTTAGCTGTTGGTGGAATGTACAGCTGTCTGCCATATATGGTCTTACGATAGATCAACCCCTGAATGAGCTCGAAGCTGTAGCTGCTGACTGACTGTGATGAAGTCGATGATGTCAGCTTAGCCAAAATAGTCTGTGCAAATGTGTCACGATCATATTCGGATATAATGATGTCGTGTAGCTGATGAGCTGATGAAGAAGATATAAGAGCAATGAATGTAGGATCTGCGGATGGAATGACTTCACTGATGTCCATGTGTTGAAGACAATCAGTAAGTTCAAAAAGTGTAGAGATACGCGTGAGTGCGTCTGCAACCTTATTCTTCTCGCCAGCAATGTGCTCTATACGGAAGTTGTACTCAGAGAGCTCATCCAACCACCGTGCCTGTTTGGGGCTCAGTGTGGATTTGGTCTGGAAATAAACCAGTGGCTGATGATCTGAGCGTACAATAGTCTCAGGAGCTCCCAACAAGATGTGGCGAAAGAATCGGAAGCCCTCCACAATGGCAAATAGCTCGATCTCAGGAATAGGCCAACGTCTCTGTGTATCGGATAGAGTGACGCTGTGATAACCACATGGCTTCATACCTTTTCCTTGATCCTGGAGTATTACTTGACCAACGTGTGTGCCTGATCCATCGACCTCCATAATAGATGGTAGTTTCTGATCTGGGAGCTGCAATACTGGAGCGTTACAGATGGCACTTTTGAGACTGTCAAATGCCTGCTGCTGCTCTGTTTCCCAGACGAACTCTGTATTATCTTTTAGGAGACGATTGAGCGGCTCGGCAACTTTGGAGAATTTTGGTATGAATCTCCTAAATTGACCGACCATGCCCAAGAATGACCGAAGGGATGATTTGCCATCTTTAGCCATACGGCGTAGAGGCTGCTTTCCAACGGTGGGACCATAAGACACTGGAGGCTGAATTGCCATGACTGCTCGGATTCTGTCTTCGATGATGGAAAGGCCTGCTTCAGAGATGTGATGTCCGATAAAGTCTATAGATCTGACGAACAATTCCGTCTTGGAAGGCCTGATGAAGAACTGATGATCTCTGCAACGCTGGAGGAATTGTCGAACATGCTTCACATGGTCGTCAAAGTCTGGACTGTATACGATAGTGTCGTCCATGAATATGACAAGAAACTGGTCAATGAAGTCAAAGAATGCTCGGTTACCTATACGAAGTGCCGTTGCAGGAGCATTGGTCAATCCGAAAGGCATGACTGTCCATTCATAAGAACCGTATCTAGTACGAATAGCAGTTTTATGAATGTCGTCTGGATGGATGGGAATCTGGTGGAAGAACTGGTTGAAATCAAATCTGCTGAACCAGCGTGCTCCCTTCAGCTGCTCTAGTAGGGTGTCGTGTGGTGGTAGTGGATACGTGTCCTTTATGGTGATGTTATTCAGGGCACGATAATCACAACACATCCTCCACTTCCCCCCTGGCTTAGGAGCGAAAATGATTGGGCACCCATATGGCGATGATGATGGACGAAGGATACCCAACTCGACATATTTTATGATTTGCCGTTTGAGCTCCTCCATCATGGGTGCTGGAATGGTGCGTACTGGCTGTGATGGTGGCTTATGTCCAGGTTCGATGTTGATTCTATGATATCCACCTTCAAACCGTTCTGGCCTATGACCAGCTGGAAGATTTTCCTGGAATACGTCTGAAAAGTCTTCTCTCACTTGATCACGTGCTGCTGTGACCTCGGGGTCTTCCATTGTGGTGTCTGAGTCTGCTGCTGCAAAGACCAATTCACCATCGACCTCGGAGAGGAAAAAGAGATATGCTACGGCTTCTTCAGCCGAACCACTGGATCGAATGCGCCGGAGATGTTTTCTCATAGTGGTGGCACTGACCAATTCCATTTCGGGAAGGCCATCTGAGTCTGAGTCTGGAGTCTGCTCAACTCTGGAAAGAACTGTACGAACACTGGAACCTGATGAGTGTGTCTTGGTGATCGTCATGTTCTTCGACTGAAAGTCTATGTGTGGGTTCCTTCTCTCCAACCAATCCTGTCCCAGGATGACTGTGAAGGGCCTCATATCAATAATATAGAGGTCTACTGAATCCTTATACTTGCCCAGCGTGAATGTAGCATTGGGAAGATAGGATGTACAGGGTAATTGGCTTCCTCCAGCCAACCCCACTGAGAATGATGATGAATCTGATGGTGATATACCCAGCTGAGAAGCAAATTGTCTGTCGATAAAAGATGATGTGGCTCCTGGATCAACCAAAATGTGAGTATTCTGTCCATGGACTTTCCCCTTATACAGCAACAGCTTTTTCTGCGATTTCAGCTGTGCTGTCTGAGATTGCATCTGTGCGATGTTTTCTGTGGGATTATCCATCTGCTGAAACTGTAGTGTCAGTCTGGATAGGACTTCCTCTGAAATACTCTCAATCTGGCCACTTGCTTCAGTGGCATTTTCTGGCTGATCTATCGGGGTGCTCTCATCACCGGTACTTGTGCAGTACCCGGAGAGTTTCCCTGAGCTGGAGCTGCTGGAACTGGAGCTGCTGGATCTGAAGTTGCAACTGCTGCATTGATACGATGCTGATTTTTTAGTTCTTTGACCAGGGTGTTGATTGTGTTAATGAGTTTGTTAGACCCATCTTTTGTACCCTGATTCTTCTGTGGCTGTCTCTGATTCTGAAAGGGATTCTGTGCTGGTGGCTTGCCTTTGATCTGCTTTCCATCATTGGTAGTGGTGGCCCAACAATCTTTCTCGATGTGACCTGGTCGATCACAACGATGGCAAGTCTTAGGAGGATTTGATGCTGTTCCTTTTCCTTTTCCTTTTCCTTTTCCTTTTCCCTTGCCTTTTCCACCTTTTCCCTTGGTCCGATTCTGATGAAAATTCTGGCTGTTATTCTGATTCCAACTCTTATTTCTGCTGTATCTGTCATATGGCTTTTGGCCACGTCCTCTGTTCTGTTCCTTTCTGACTGGACCTCCAGTTGACTGTTCCTTCTGCCCCCTATAGTGAAGGGTCTCTGATTGCTTCGAATGAACGACATAATTCAAATCGAGCAGTATCTGTGTGGTTAGTGACCACGACATATTATTCCTTTCTGTTTCTGCCAGGAATCGTAAATGAAACTGTCTGCGAAGTTCCGGATCTACGCTGTTGACGAATCTGTCCTTTATCAACACATCTTCCAGTTCAACTGCTGCCAGTGCAGCCAGTGAAGTGAATGTGCGTAGATAATCTGAAAAAGTCTGGTTTTCCTGTTTCAGTGACATTAGGTGTTTTTTAGCCACTGATCTTTTATGGGGGTTACCAAACTGTCTGAGGAAGATCCCTCTGATTCCTGCAAATGTGGCATCTGGTTGATTTGCCACGACCTGAAAATAGTGTCGATCATTATTCTGTATGAAGGTCAGGAAAACTGTGATCAAGTCTTTATCTGGAACTCCTGGATACGTGAATTGGAAGTATCTATCCACGGTTTCCAACCAAACCTCTGCATCCATTCCTGATTTGTACTGGTTTGGTGGTGCCATTTTCACTTTGGGAACCAAACCAAAGTAACTTCATAACCCAACTCAACTTCGAAAACGCTCTTCATTGAACCTTGGAACGTCACTCAACGATACGAATTCCGGAAAGGTGGGCTACATCCTAAGAACTGTAAGGTGAGGGACTAAAGTGGACTCAGTTCCCCCCAATAACCTAAAAAACACCATGAGGGACGCCTCAAATCGGTGTAAGAAGACTGGTACCAGCAAGAAGCGACAACAACAAAGACATCATAGACATATACAAAGGTATGCCCGTTGTGAGGTCACAACTCTTTTAAGAGGGGAGATCTGTCAGGGTCATGACCGATGACATATGTGTCATACATGTCATACGTGTCATACCTGTCAGACATGTCATACCATGTCATGTCATGTCAGTCGGTCGTGTCATATATTTATGACAGTCGACAGTATGGTCGACCATGACTGTACATGTCGAGTCGTGTCATATACTGATATGACATTCGTCAGTACGGTCGACGATGACTGTACATGTCGCCAGATGATAATGTTATATCATCAGGCATCCCTGTCATCGAGAGTTCGTAAGTCGAACTCGATGATGGCAAAGCAAAGATACATCTTGAATAACAAACAAGAACCATCTTGGCTTTTAGCATGCGCGGAACTCGCATGCGCAGCATGAACGAACTAGTCGTTTCCACAATGTTGGTCGTTCAACCTACGTCTCGGGTTCACAACCCAATGGCGGTACCATCATAAGAAACTTAAAGTTAAAGAAACTCAAAGTTACCAACCCGAGCATACGCGATCTTAGCGTAGGTCACATCGTGTGCCTTATGCCGTTACATCTGAGGCGGTTTCCGAACCCGGGCTTCGATACCAATGTTAGGGTTTGAAATCGGTGCGGGGATTTCACTGTACGAGCCGGGTCAAATCATATATATCGTCATGGGGCAAAGTGCTCCACGACGGGATTTGAACCCGTGACATTCGCTTCTCTAGTGCGACGCTCTAACCAACTGAGCTACGCGGAGGATGATGATCCTTTCGCGCATTTCAGTGGTACTCGTACAGATCGGACTGTTACAGATCGATGATCGACTATGCGTATGACATCGACGACGACGTACCAACATCGCGACTGCGGGCGTCTGTCATCTTTCGATCCGTAACAAGTATCAGCATGTTTCGCCGCATAACTCCCGCTACACGCTCCGGATGAAGATTCGGAGACCTGTGTTGACAAGTTCGCGAGTTGCCCGATTTGCAGTGTCTCGTCAGATTTTCCATCCGGCCTCATCTTGATGCCAAAAGATGCGGTTGAAGTCGCGGGGGTATAGAAAATCTGGGTATTTGCAAAACTAGGCGAAAATTAAAAGGCCAAAATTTTGCTACCCAACGGCATTCGACGCCCTCGTGCGCCCAATATACGTGCGTTATAGACCCATGGGGCATAAGGCAACGCAGTTTGGGTCTCAAAGGGAATGATATATGATGGGTAGCACCATCAAGGTGGAGGAGGGCAGCCAAAAAAATCCGGCGTTTTGGTACTTGTGGGAGTACCAGATTCGATTCTGGTACTATGACTAGTACCACTGGGCAGTAGCCATTATGGTGGTAAAAAATTACAAAATGATGAAACTTGAGCTTAAGTATGAAAACCATTGAGAATGTGGTGTTATTTTATTTTATTTTTATTTATTTTTTACAATAAGCGTATAAACCGACACGTAAACGTGGTATCCATACCCCAAGCAGCATATCAACGTGAAGTTATGATCAAAGCCGATCGATGCTCTGAAGGTGTCCCATGGGTTGTGGGCTGTCCATGCCGTTTTTTATCAATGGCTTTGCGGTAAAGGTTTGCGTTTACCGGAATATCCTAGTACACCAGATATCAGATAGTCCCGTACTCTTGTGGATAAACTCTCTCGGAGATAAATAAACCCTAAGCTAGATATACCCGGAACGGTCTCGGACGGTCTCGGAGTCTAGCCTACCTGTGACACAGCGTGTGTCACA
>LGRX02034790.1:0-46760 GCA_001247695.2 Cymbomonas tetramitiformis | reverse complement strand
AATCGTATATAATGTTGAGATATCGATATGTATTACGTAAAGGACCCGATGTTGACAACGGTTGAAAGAAACGTTCCGTAGTAATGGGGGGGTGTGGGGGGGGCGGAACCCCCCCACCGGGCGAAGACTTAAAACTATTCCGTAGTAATGGGGGGGTGTGGGGGAGCGGAGCCCCCCCACTGGGCGAAGTCTTAAAAATAGATCGATAAGCAATTCAGCAACCGATACAATTCCCGTATTGATACAGGAGAGGAGACGGGAGGGTCCAAAGCACCGCGCCTTCATATAATTACTTATTCTGAGCAGTTGTTCGTTGTGTCATTTAATATAATATGGATACAGCATACACTGTGTCGTGTACAGCCTACGATTTGGGCTTCACGTTAAGTATGTGTTTTGAGGCTTCACCTTAAGTAAAAGTATGTGTCATTTGGGAACATAAACATGCCGATTTTCTAAAGAGGGGGACAAATCTAAAGATTTTCCCCCCAATATGCATTTTTATACACAATGGCTTCAATTCACATAATATGGATACAGCATATGTAGTACAGCCTACGATTTTGGCTTCAAACCGCACTGTTAATTCGCACTGTTAAGGGACTGAATTTTTCCCCGATTTTTCAAATGAGGGGGAATCTTCGATTTCATCTCCGATTTTTTCCCCAACATCCCTTGCTGTGATAAATTTTCACTCTCGGATCCCCCCCTAAAAAATGCCCCTCACGTGTATGAAATAGAGTACGCGCTACATCGCGAAATTGCAAATTCTTAGGGAACGCTTCGGGAATCTGGTGCGGGGAAATAATTATTGGCTGGGAGATATTTTGACAATTTCGGAATTTGGTCACGTTGTTTGCAACCCCGACTGACACCGAAAGAGAAACTAACTAACTGTACCTCCAAGTATCGAAGTTACAAGATATCATGGCGGATGCAAATCGATCTCGCTTGCATGGCAATGCCAAGAAGTTTGGAAAATACACCGGTGGGCTGCAGGTATTCGTTCCTGCAGTGGCAACACTCTGATCTCTGAACTTCGTCTCACTGTTGTGAAGCGTCCTCCACGTAGGCCTTCAGTCTCTAGGTTTCCATTTGGTTGTAATTTTGAGTGTTGATTTTATTTGATTGTGAAGCTCTCGTATGCTTTGTGCGCGTCTTCTTTTTTCTTGCGCGAATTGACTAAAGGATTACGAGAAAGAGTTGTGGGCTTAGTGACCGTTCTAATCGCAAGAGGAAAGGAGCGGGAAACAATCGCCGGACAGGAGAATTGAGTTTAGGCCACGCGAATACTTGCTTTTGGATATATGCGTCTTCCCAGGACGAGTGCAACCGTGGTGCTTGCTGAGCCAGAAATGTGTATCCTCGCAGGTGATCGGGGCAGGTGCTGGGAGGACTGGCACTACTTCTTTGAAGCTTGCTTTAGAAATCCTGTATAATGCCAAGTGCTACCACTTTGACACCATCACCCAAGGCAAAAATTTTCATCACTGTCAGATGTGGAACGAACAGTACAATGGAGTTGCTGACCACTTCGATACGCTATTGGAGGATAACGCGGCTGCTGTGGACTGGCCCGCTTCTTTCTTTTACGAAGAACTCATGGCGAAATACCCTGATGCAAAGGTGCAAAGGAAAAATAAAATGTGTTTCATCTTTGGCAAATAATCTGATTCTGGGATGTGACAGATTGACAGAGCTTCTCACGCGGGCCAT
Organism: Cymbomonas tetramitiformis; assembly: GCA_001247695.2. Lineage (NCBI taxonomy): Eukaryota > Viridiplantae > Chlorophyta > Pyramimonadophyceae > Pyramimonadales > Pyramimonadaceae > Cymbomonas > Cymbomonas tetramitiformis. The sequence goes on along the minus strand of LGRX02034790.1, from coordinate 45,044 downwards.
CTTTCACTCCAAAAACTTTGATACTTATCGGGTCTTCGTTGTTTCCAAAGCATTCGAACAGTGTATTTGTACAAGCGTGCATCTGCTGTCGTTGTTCCCTTTTCTTTTAGCGTTTGTTTCCGCGATGAAAGTGGAGCGTGCCAAACTTATTCGGTGCGAGCTACCGCTGATCCTGGCACTAATTATCCCAGCTGGTATTCAGGTGGTACTCACGGTCCGTGAGCCTGAAAAATGGTATGAAAGCATGATTAACACACTGTACGCGTTCAAGAAGGTCAGTAGCCTTTTGCCTGTAACACTGCCTGTAACAATGTAAATTTCACGCCTTGTACATTTCCGGTGCCTTTGATGCGTGCACAGCGTTTCCTTTCGTGAAATAGAACTTGTGTGGTTTTAGCAGGAAGTGGGACCGCTCTGGATTGCCAAAGGTGGCCCCTTGAGTCAAGTTGTGGGCATGGCGACCACCATTATCTGGGACGGCTTCTTTGGCGGGAAGGTTGAGGATCGTCAGTTCGCGATCGGTAGGAGCTTTGCGAACACTCAACAGGACTCGGGCAGCCTGATATACGTGCTCGAAATTCCTGACTCTAAATGCACTTCTACTTGAGATACTCGAGGCCCTTTACTTTAGGATCGCGCTGTCGTGATCGTTTGTAACATTATGTTGTGTACCTATTTCTTCTTGGCTGACTTGTTCTGGATGTGGGCTTACAGACCTCTATAAGAAGCAAAATCTTAAGGTCAGACAGACTGTGCCGCCACACAAACTCCTCGTGTTTGAGGTAAGTGCCTCCTTTACTCTTAATATACAATTCTTGCTGGGTGTATTTGTTGCCTTGCTACTCCTGGATGCAGTTCAGTTATGAGTGCAAACGTTGTTGCAGGAGTAGTGTGTCCAACGTTGTGTGAATCTCCTTTCTATGGCACCTGTAGCTTAAAGATGTTTCTATCTTCAGGTGAAAGATGGATGGGAGCCTTTATGCAAATTCCTCGGCGAACCTATTCCCAGTGTTCCTTTTCCGAACTCCAACGACACTGAAGCTTTCCGGAAGGAAATCGCCACCATGAAAAAAATCGCGAAGTTCCTGCCCTTCGTGCTGACGACCCTTGCAGCCGTTGCCGTTACCGGCGTCAAACGATTTATGTTTTAGACCTATCATAAGGCTGCTACGTTGCACACATTCTGTAACGCCAAAAATACATATTGTTGTCACTTTATCGACGTTGGTGCCAAGCACTCTGACCTAATTAATGTACGTTGGTTGACCACGTGGGGAAGTTCGATGGGCCAGTCTGCCAATATATGGAGCTACTCTGAGTCTTAATGAAAGTCTCGTCTATGCCTGTTACTCCTTCTGTTATCCCGCTAGGGTTATATATGTGGTTGTTCCAAATTTGAGTCTTCCTTGGCTCTCGCACGGATTCTTTCATGGTTTTGTTTGATACACTTTGACACGTGAGGCACTGAGCGTATTTGGAAGGCTTAAGGTCACTGGAACCGAAGTCTAAATGTGTACAGTGTTGACTTGTGCATGTCGGGTTGCACGGACGCAACACAAGTATATGGATTTGGCGGCATTCGCAAAGTGTGAGAACATTCCGACTTTGCCGCGACCGTTTCCCCCGAATCACCGTTATTTTTAGGGGGAAAGGCATGATTCGGTGTAGCAGACGTTGCCCGGATAGGTTTGGGTGCTCATCCTTGGGATCGGAATCGAATGTTGTACTAAGGGCGAACACCTTCACAAGGCCGTCTACCATCTGGCACGCCTCAAGTAAAACTCACGTACGGGTAGGGTGCAGTAAGTTCGCAGATTACAACTTTGCAAGCTGGGGTTAGGGGTGGGGGGACATAGCTCTGAGGGTGAGGCCCCAATTCCGACACCGTCTTTGTATGCGGGGGATGCACCCCTAAGCGGTAAAGCGTGCTAGGGAGGGGTCTAGCCCCTAGAATTTCGAAAAAACACATACGAAGTACGTAAGGACTCTTAGGGGCGTGAGGGGGAGGGGAGGGTGGGGTACAGAACTGTTAGTGGGGTGGGAAGCCCCACTGCATGTTAATATGTGCTGCTCGGACCTAGGGGGCACATCCCTTGTTCGGAATTGGGGTCCTCCCCCCAAGCAATGTTCGCCCGCCCTAGGATTAGCAGCCGTCATATTAGGATACACTGTACTGAGATAATCATAGCATACAGAATATCAAGAATTCACAGCATGTGATATATATATATATCCTGTGCGAGATGTGTCACGGTGACCCATGTCACATCCTCGGCAGTCAGCTGATGACCGTCACACACGGCGCAGCAGCCAGACGCCATAAACCCGAACGGGTACTCAGGATTTTTTTCTATATTTTATTTCACTTGAGTTATTTCATAGCTTTGTAGTACTGTGCAGCGAGACACCCCGGCACATAGGCTGGCGGGGTGCTAAAACGAAACCAGCATGAACATGGCCACAACCAGGCACAACGAATTGGCAAGGACCCTCTACGAGGCAATTAGGAAAGGTCGGACGGGCGCCAGCCCGATCTGGATCACACACCACGCTGGTCTCGACGGAACTAACAGATGCACGCGCCCGATACCGGATTTTATACTTAAAAGGGGTCAGTGCCGTAGAGATGGAAAGGACCACCCGGGGGCGAAGGACCCCCCAGATGACATACCACACTTCGTGGATATAGTCATGATCAAGGGCGCCGAGGACGTCAGGGACGCCCCCCCAGGCAGGCCGGAGAACACCCGAAGGGAGGACGTGGGGGAAATCCACCTCATAGAGGTGGCCTTCACGTGGGACACGCGCTGGTACGTGTCCCTTCACGATAAACTCAACCAATATGAGCCCCTTATGGAACTACTCAGATCCAAGGGCTACAAAGTGTTCTTTCACCCGATGGTTTTCGGAACCACGGGGTCAGTGTACGAACACAACGCAAGGGCTCTCACGCAACACCTCGGCTTCAACAAGAAGGAGGCGGAAGCCCTCCTCAAGAAAATCAGTAGCATCGCGGTGGAATAGGCTGCCAAGATGTTGATTTCATACAGCAAATCGGAAAAGGAGAAGGCTCTAAAAAACAGCAAGAAGCCGCCTTGATGATGCATGGGACTAGGGGCAGGCGTAACAGCTGTGCACCTTCGAATATCACGCTTCCAGTAGGAAGAGTCACGTTTTTTCTTTTTCTTTCTTTCTGTGCAGCACACATCTCACATCCTTTTCTCCTTGAACTCCGCTTTCTGTTGGTAAATCCCTCGATGGTCGAATCGTTCAACTCGATGAAATTTTTATCACGAGTGAGTGACGGCGGATACCATGTGTGAGCCGCACTTTTGAAAACATCGACAAGCGGGATAAGAAACGCCGGAAAGCGTGTGAAGGATCATGCAAGATGAGCAGTAAACGTAAAAATGAAGATGTGTCACAGGATTCAGTTTCGGCAATATCTGCTCTCGACTGCACTTTGACGGAGCCCCCACTTATTTTTTATCTCTGCCGTGGACAAGCGCTTCCCTCCCCAAAACGACAGTTCGGATCCTTCAGCTTTCCTCGCGTTCTATCGACTCAAGTTGTCACGTGAAGCACAAACAGGACAGAGTCCACTGCCCAAAATAATCGGCGTAGCCCAACTTATTCATTAAACAACTTTCCTCTTCTACAGCTCGCGCACCTCCGTACGACACCGTATAGTTACAGTTATGCTTGCCTGTCACATATCATTCAACGTAGCCTTATACTGGACCGTCACTGGCGCACGCGTTGTCGTCACGTCGTTTGTGACAAGGTAAGGGCAATCCTGAAAGGAGGTGCAGCTAGTTAATCACGATCGAAACATGGAGGCTTTCCAACCTGAGCGTTTAACGGCAGTTCCCTTGCGTAGTCTTCTTTTGCCGCGCGCTTTCCTATTCGACCCGACGTGACGTGCTCGCCTTCAGCCTTTGGGGGTGCGCGATGATAGTGGGAGTAGCCACACACGTGTGTGTGTGTGTGTGTGTGTGTGTGTGTGAGTGTTTCATTTCGTGCTGCCCGCTTTCCAGTAGGGTAACAACACTCTTAGGACATCATGGCCCTTACTATCGGCGTAAATATTTTATCATTATCTGGAGGCTTGAGCGTATTTTTCTGCCGTGCCTTTGCCATATCGTACGTTTTAGCGTGTGCCTCTTGGCAAGGTCAAGGAATATGAAGAAATATCATTTCCACTTCTCAGTTCACACACTAGCAACCTATCATGGAACACGAACAACTGTGGCACGTGACACCTAATGGCACATGTAGCCTAGCTTAGCTGAACAGTAAAAACAGCGCCGCCCGGTAATTATTAAGCATTACTTTTCACTATGATATGATGGTAGTTTGTCCCGGGGCTTCGGCTGAGTCCTCCCCGTTATATATTGCTGGAAATGACACCCTGACTAGTTCGTACAGTCAGGTGTCATATTCAGTTTGTCATTTTCGGTGTACAGCTAGTGACCTAGACTCAGTATATATTCCGTTTATCTGAGTCTATCTTGATCCGTTGTTTACCCGTCGGCAGCGGTTCCCCACTGCCTGTGAGCTGTTTCTAGCAGGTTATGGGACTCACTCACGCTTGCGTGCCGTGATTTTTAGCGTAGTATTTTATTTGTTTGGCCTCTAGCCTTCGTTTGAACGTGCTCACGCCGTGTGAGACGTTCTAGGTCGAAATTATGCTAGAGCTTGGGACGCTCTTTGGCTTTGGGTTGATTAGACGAGGCGGTGCACTCCGACATTTTCTTGTGATCATTATTTGAGTCCATTTTCGGGATTCTTCGGCAATGGATTCTTCGCAGAATTTGGAGAGTGTGGATGTGCCGGGGCACTAGTCTATATTATACTCAGAAGCTTTTTTGTTTGAACATGTGAAGGTACAATATTCTTTTTGTATTATATCACTGGAACATGGCCAGATTAATTAGGTGCAAACGTTAGTTACGATCTGAGTTCTGAAGACCGTACACTTCTCAAGTGCTCCATTTAACTCTGTAACACGGGCAACTCGGTCAACCGACCCGACTACCCGATGTCATATCACGATGCACCGTTCGATTCCGCTGGGCCGATCATATCTTGATCTGATACGATGTAACACCTTTGATTCGGATGTCTCGTTGGCAGGCAGATCCGGTGACGGTCATACAGTAATGTCATACTAATGTATTATCATACTGGCATACTGTCATATTGTCATACTGTCATCCCCCGGACATCTGATACTCATTCTCACCGCAATCTTAAGCCCGACTTCACTGTCACCCTGTCAATCCCTGATTACCCTTGGTGACACACATCGGCTCAAGTATGCTGGCTTACGCTGTGCCTCCGGGCACAACTCTTCCCCCCCTTAGGAGTGATCTACCTCCTGGGATTACTCCGCTAAGGTACCTATCTAAGTTCCAGTTCTTAGATTTCCTGGTTCATTTGTATCGTGTCGTTTGCCTCCGCTACCAGGGTGCCGTTTCCGTTTACAGAGGGCAACACTTGGGATCTAAAGCGGGTCTTCAGTTTCGCGAAGGCGTAGATGTTGAAAAAGTTGTCGCAACAGAAGTGCTGGTACAGGGTATATTGAGGAAGACTGCTTCACTCCAGCTTGCTCGGGATGGGGCCCAAGCTGTGCGGTTTCGGGGTGACTGCCCGTTGCCCATCTGCACGCGCACGGGGTTAGGGTAGTGCAGCGCAACAGGGGCGTGGGTGGCGTCGAATTTGTCCATATGCACGTGGGCTTCATATACTGCTTACCATACATACAGTATGTATATGTCAATGGGAGGGGAAGTTGACGCATCACTGGGCGATATCGTAGTGCGTTGGGGTAACGTCCTCTGGGATTCTCAATGAACCAATGATCTGGTTGCAGGAAGTGAATGATTTTCAGCGCTCGGCGTACAATTTTGTCGGCCTTCCATTACTCCATTAGTGCTGCAGGCAGTGAATGCCGGCGGAGCCGAGCAGCAGATTCGGGCAGTGCTCCACTTGGCACATCAGCTTGAGTGCTGTATGAAAGATAAGGCGAAGACATGTTTGAGGAGAATCCAAAGTCCGCATATGTTGACAGTAATCAGTGCAACCGTGCGCAACTCGCCCAACAGCACCTCAGCCGCATCTGAAGCCCTTACCGAAGCTGCAGAACTTCTTTTGCAAGAGACTTTACAAAGCGAGCTGCTGTTAGTGATCGAATATGCACAAAATGCTGAAGGGAAGAGGGTGCGGATTGAGAAGAAGCCTACTGAAGAGCTAAAATTGCATCGAAGTGCCTTGGTTAGATCAACAAGGGAGCTGCGCCTGAGCCAGAGGAACTCGAAACCTTCGGGAACGGGTTGACGAGGTGGTGGTGGAGAAACAAGTGCGTGGGGTGCGGGGTTACGAATGGCTCTGCGGGCTAGTGGTGGGTCGGGTACACGTGAGGACACCGGCGCTCCTTGTTGTAGAAGAATCCCACGCCGGCCGGGAGTCGGTGTGGGTGCACGTTGGGGCGTGGGCTCGGGCGAAGGTGGATCCGGGCGAGAGGCTTGTGCACGAAGAGTCGCAAAATGTTCACCTTGACGTTTATTGTTCATTGCACAAATAGCATTTCTGCCCCACACGCACACCCCACCCCACCCCACCCTCCTACTATGTGACAGTCGCGTTGTTAGTGTGAATTTATCAGAAGGAATCTTTTGGGGAATGTTGCATTGTTGGTACGCTAACGGAAGACCTTAGGGCACTAACGTTACGCTAACTGAACGGGAATGTGCTTTAGTTAGTACGTCGTTAGCATGTTTTTTGTACACCAAACCAATCACCAGCAAAGCGTGAGTAGCCAAGCGGGCCTCTAGCAAGGTTGGTGTGGATGTCGTAGGTTTCACTTTCGAATTTTTGCGAATATAAATTTGCAGTCGAATTTTTAAAGGCTTTAGAGAATCTTCCATTGTGAGTATGACGCTAACTGGACGCTAACGGGACGCTAACGGCAAGCCTTTGCGCAATAACGTTGCCCTAACTGCACACTAACTGAAAGAATCTTTTAGGGAATATGCCATTGTGAGTTAGTGCATGGCACCTTAACGACGTCAATAGGGCGCCGTTAGGTGTTTTGTTGCATCCGGTGCACTAACCTAGCGACCAGTTAGTGCTTCGGATGCAACATAACACCTAACGGCACCCTATTGACGTCGTTAAGGTGCCATGCACTAACTCACAATGGCATATTCCCTAAAAGATTCCTTTTGTTAGTGTGCAGTTAGGGCAACGTTATTGCGCAAAGGCTTGCCGTTAGCGTCCCGTTAGCGTACCAACAATGGAAGATTCCCTAAAAACTCTAAATTCCCAAATGTGATAGGAAATTTTCGTGAAACCATGGAGATCGCGCGATGGCGTCGAATCGCGCGATTAAAAGATCACCGCACAGGATTCCAACCTTCGCAGGTGGTTTCACACGATGAATGACCTTTGACTTTCGACATTATGTCCAACTGAGCTACGGTCACAGATGATCACACAGTAACGGAAATAATGACCAAGTCCACAATCGAAATTTGAAAATCATACCTTGACCGACCGACCGCGACAGGCTGAGCGTAAAGTTCTCCAGCTAGGACACTAAAGGAGCGCTATCGCCGCCGCCAAAGAAACAGCTTCGTTCCCTGCCTCGTTAGAAAAATGGAACCCACTGAAGAAGAAAAGAACAAGTATCAAGAACTGTGCAATGAATATGATGAGGATGAGTCGATAGCGGGTCTCTTGAACTATGTGAAGGCAACGCGCCCAGCATTGAGCGCGGCCTCGCCCTCCCAACAAGCCTTCACCGACGGGAAAATCCAACACGAGGCAAAGTTTGACCTGTCAAGTAGGAGAAAGCCAAAAGCCAAAAAGGATGGGGCGCAACAAAGGGTCAGGGGCCCTATGAAACCCCACGAAAGAGCGGTGAGGAATGCGATCCGAAAAGTGACCGGTGAGTATCACTCTAAGTATGACTCACCGGTTTCATGCAATTTCCTTGTTTTCGTTTCTTGAAATTGAGCGCGCGGCTTTCTAGCGTAAAAAATACCGTTTAATCATCTTGTGTTGTGCGTGGGTGCATGTTCTTTTTGTAGTCAAGTCGGCCAAGGAGGAGAAGTGGTGTCATATCCTCAAGACATCGGAGCAACACGAGGCTTACAACCGCTTAGTGAAGGAGGTCGCGGCGGAAGCGGGCTACGATATCAGGAAGGACAGCACGATTGAGCCTTTCATCAGGGCGCGCGTGCGGGCCGATGTTGGGAATTTCAAAAACGTTCATCGCTATGGGAAGTGGAATAAGCAGGGTAAGGAGTGGGTGCTTAGCACTTCCAACGCCCACCCATATTCGGGATTGAAGGAAGCGAAGGGCCTGAAAATCTCCGCGAACAACGACAAGGCCAAGAAGGAGGCATTGGAGGCGGCAGGGATCACGCGGGTGGAGCCTCCTTCCACCGCTGCGGAGGTTAAAGAAGAGTTAAGGGACGCAATAAGTACGTTATGACCCTTTTTATGCACTGCGCCTTTTCTTTAACCCCTACTAAACAGCGGAAACTATTTTGACGTTTCATCATAGCGTTTACGTTTTTGCCCGCCATATTTGCTAAACCCATCGACAGCTAGCGAGCTTTGCATGTGCTTCGATCAACGTGAAGACCAAAACCTCGAGCTACTATCATACCGAATGCGGTAAATACTGCTCGAGATATCAAAGGTGAAACATGTCGAACCGTATGAACGGCTTTGGGTCATTATTGACCCAGACCGCTGTTTAGGGGTTAAGGCGCCTTTTTTGCACTATCCTGTCCGTATATTAACAATACACTAACCCGTAGTCATAGTACACAATTAGTACACTATACGGCTACTAACAGAATTCCCGGCGAGGGGTTTTTCGCAGATGAGTACTGCTTCGAGGCTTGGGAGCTCCAGGAAGAGTCCGAGGAGGAGGAGGAGGAGGAAGAAGAAGCCGCCTCCAAGGGACCAGACAAGGGAAAGGGCAAGGGTAGAGCGCCCGAGGTGGATGCCCCTCCGAAGAAATCCCCCAGGAAGGCGAATGCGGTGGCGTCCCCTTCAAAGGGGAAGGCCACCGCTCAAGAAGAGGAGGCCGCTGCTGATCAGTCGGACCTGGCAAAGCGGTACCCTGTCGGTAAAGAGGTGTACCTCTACGCCCGACCGACGGATTCCGATGAAGCACTTATCCAGTCCGAAATCCTCGATCCAAAGGACTATTTCACGTCGAGCCCCCCGTTGACGTTGAAAAAGACCGTGCCCCTCCTGTCCGGGACGATATCAGCCTGCGAACTGCACGCTGAAACCGTCCACGGCCCGGGACGGTCCGACATTAAACTCCCTCCGGAGTTTTTGTCCATCAAGGTGAGAAACATATGCATGCTTTAACGTTAGTGTCCCGTTAGTGATATGTTAGTGTGCCTTCTGGACACTAAGTGTCGTCCAGTTAGTGTGTTAGGTTCTCAGCATTTTCCAAGTTACCTTTTTAGATTACCCATGTATATCTAACATGTATATATCGTTTTCGACAGGTGAAACAATTCAATTCGAAGAAGACTGGTGCGGATGAGTGGCACCAAAAAGCGTGGAAAGTTTTAAAGCACATCCTCTCCTCTACGGACAAGCATGTCAGCGAGGATGAAGCTAAAACCAAGACCCTCAGCAAAGTCACAGAAAAATATTACGAGGACCTGTTGAGGGGTAAAAAGCTCCCGAAGGAGCTCAACCTCGTAGTGCACGGCAAGTACGTGCGGTATGGATTGCTGGAACATGCATTCGCGGGTCCACCGAAAGGGGCCAATGACACCGAATGAGTAGCACTAGTTAGTGAGGACTACTAGCAGGTTACCAACCTATTGGTTTTTTTATATTAAAAACTAGCTTGTTTCGCACGTATCTTCATTGCTTGTTTATGTCACTATTTATTGCGGATTTCGTGCGCTGCGTGAAGCTCGTATAGTGTGTCGTTAATATACTACTAACAACACACAAACAGCACACTAACGACGCAATAACAATAACTGTTAATGTGCATAGTTAGTATACCGTTAATACACTAGGATACCAGTTAATGTGTAATTCGCATGTAGTTAATGTATGCTAACAGTGTGTTAACTACGTACTAACCACCCGTTAATGCACGGAGTTAGTGTGTTATTAGTATGCCGTTAATGTGTAAGGTTTAGGTACACTAAGTATGCACTACTTATACACTATCTACGAACTAACTGCCTGTTAATATTCTCTGTTAGTGTGCCGTTAGTGTCCCGTTATTGTTCCGTTAGTGTGCAAACTTAGGGCACAGTTAATGTCCTAAACGCAAGTGATCATACTGAGTTAGTATGCCGTTAAGGTGTCGTTAAGGCATGTTGCACAGAATGCACGACCTAAAGGCACACTAACGTAGGTTGCGGTTAGTGTGCCTTTAGAGTACGTACATGCACACTAACGCGCCGTACTCTTATATAGTTAGTGGGTCTTTAGCGTACCGTTAGTGCGCGTACTAACATTTTCTAAAATGGTAGGGTACCGGATACTGAGGTGGACGGAGTTGTGATCCTGAGTTATGATTGACATACATAACTAAAATGAATTTCACATTAGTACGTTGTCGAATCCAATCTATGAAATGTTCGTCAGTGCGCGCGTACCGGACCGAAAAATAAAAGGAGCACTGGGGCAGATCGGGTGAGGATTTAAAGTGGACTCATAGAGACCCTCCGATATCTCGTTAAGCAGGGCCCACTCCGTTTGCATTAAACCAAGCCCCAAAAAGGGACCCTCCATAGTATTCCTGTGAACTTCGGGGGAGTAAGCTCTCTGAATGGAGGAAGAGATGGATGCATTATATAAAGCCGTAAAAACGTCACTCTGAAATACGATACGAACGGCAGCGCTATATCTATCCGTAACGTAAACCTCGGAAGATACCTTGAAACGTCACTCTGAAATACGATACGCAATTCATGGGGGCTACATCCTAAGAACTGTAAGGCTAAATGCCTAAGGTGAGGGTTTAAAGTGGACTCAGTTCCCCCCAATATCCTAAAAACACCTTGAGGGACGCCTCATCGGTGTAAGAAGACTGGTACCAGCTCAACAACAAAGACATATACAAAGGTATGCACCCTATATTGTGAGGTCACAACTCTTCTAAGAGGGGAGATCTGTCAGGGATATGACCGATGACATATGTGTCATATGTGTCATACGTGTCATACATGTCATACCATGTCATGTCATGTCATGTCATATGTTATAATGACATACAGTCGTCGAGTATTGTCAGTACGGTCGACTATGACATGTACAGTCATAATATATGCCATCCACTCACCATGAGTGACATCTGTCATCGAGAGGCCGAGTACGGCATCTCGATGGCGAAGCAAGACAAGTTCTTGAAGAACAAATTGTTCTGAGAGGACGCGTCTTCGCTTCAAGCATGAACTGAACAACATGCGGGTATCAACAGGCTAATTCGACCAGCCGATACTGTTAGTTCACCCAATGTCCTCGGGTTCACAACCCGATGGTGGTAACGCTTATGAAGCGTGATGGCATTGGTATATGAGGAGCATTGCGCTCAAGCAGATACTTCTGGACACCAGAGACTGCACTCATACCCCACCAAATATCATTGCGTGTTGCTACAGTTCAATAGCAGCCGCATAGTCTGAAAGGTTGTATATCAACATTGACAGGAGGTATGGGGAGTACCATAGATGCCCATGCTATCGGTGGTAGGCACTTGGGTCAAGAGCGATACAGCATGGAAGCTATGGTGCATTGGAATGGGCCTGCACCCTCTGAGTGTGAATCTTTTGTCACACGAGTGTTGAACAGACATTTTGGTGAAGGAAAACCTTGGCACTTTTCTTCTGTAGATCGGAACCCATCAAGATTTCATTCGACCGCAGTGACATCTGCCACGATCAATAGACTGGACAAAGAAAAAAGTGAATTCCCTTTCCTAGTGTAATTTAGATTTTGGAATAATGGTATATCTGTGTAGACCTGTTGATAAATGTGCACTTTGTCTTTAACCCTTGGGTCAAGTGCTTCGTCGGACTTGAATTCGAATATTCTTTTTGTAAAGACAACATACTAATGATCTATTAAGGGAATAAAGAAATTTTAGAAAAGAATATTCCTTTTTTCAAAATTTTCGCCTGCGGCGGGCATTTTGGGGAGAAAACATGCCTTCGGCATGAGTATTACAGCCTTCGGCTGCAACCTAGGAATACATTTTATCGAACTAGGCTACTAGCCCGTACTAAGTCTACTACTGCCCCATACTAAGTCTACGGCCCAGATTTCATATATTGGCCCATACTAAGTCTACTACTGGCCCATACTAAGTCTACTACTGGCCCATACTAAGGCCCGTCGTTGTATCTGGTTTGGGAATTTCGACTACATGTCGGTCTGTCGCGTTTTTGATCACGGCGATTTGATTGGTTGAAAAATTCTGAAAAGCGACATGCCGACATGCGACATGGGTTACGATATCTTTTTGGGAGCTACGATATCTCTGCATGTCGGTGAAAACGAAAGATATGAAAGATATAGAAAGTTATGATAATATATATACAATATATATATTATCATAACTTGATTAATTGTGAAACTCTTGAATAATGGTGAAGATGAGAACATATCGTCATTTCGATCAGAAATTCAAGCAGCTGTGACGATCGCTGACTTTTGATTGTGTCACAGGCATCGTTATGTATAATTAGAAATTAAATACGCATATATTGACCTTATGAAATATCACGAGTAATGCACATGCATTATGCTGCCATCATGTTCCATCATCGATAGTGCCATTCGTGCATCAGCTTGCATGTTGTTTGCACGATGTATGCATGTTGGCCGTGCATCCACAGGGCCTGCAATGTAATCGCAGGAGTCGAGCATTCGCGAAGAATGAAATTTTTCATGCGTACATACATCGATAATCTACCATGCCGTGCATGCATGATGTATAATCGATATCGGACATGTGCATATATGCATACTCGATTACATAAAGTATGCATATATTGGATATCGATTATATATCATGTGCCGCATCCAAAGATATTGCATGAGCATTACAATATTGATCATCTACCATGCGGGTATATATATACGAAGTTTATATACTTTGTATAGATATATCCGTTATCCAACGGTGTCGCAGCGCCAGCGCTCCATCTGATACTGCATCCGCTGCGCATGGCGCACATGTATTTACAGCCGTCGTCGCTAAACGGCATAAACGCAGTGGCAATTCGTGCAGACATTTCTGAGTTTATATGCATTGTGTGGACGCGCATACATGCTACAGTTATAAAGATACGCAAGTGGCACAGTGTTCTTACTTTTAATACATTTATATTTGCAGACGTCGTGCTCGCATGTCGCGATGCGATCTAGTGGTCTCCCTTCTACATCGTCTGCATGTCAAACACGCATGGTGCAATTATGACATATATCTACCTACAACTCGCTTCATGTATCGCAACTGTCGAGCCTGCGTGTCGGTTGGGATGCATCCAACGGGATATCTGCCAAGACGCCATGCGAATGGAGACGATACACATTTGAATTCAGCCATTGGCACTAACATGCGAGTATAAAATGTCAATCATGACAATCAAGCACATATATTCAAGCAAATGCGCAGATGGCATCACGATATGCAAGTGTGGCATTTGCGATACAGGAAGCGAGTCGTGAGCGTGTGCTTGTGCGAATGGGGTATATGAATAGCAGTGATTACTTGTGCTTCGATACAATTTAATCAATAATTAGAAATCCCTCAGATGGGATGCTTCGCTGACAAGTGGCATTACCAATTTATACACCTGTGTGATAAGATCAGATTCTACGCTACGGACACGTTCATAAATGTACATCGGAATATCCGATATATATATATATATGAATTGAATCATCGTCATTCGGGAGGCATAGTCAGCCACGTCAGCTGATTATGAAAAACAAAGCAACGCCCGATAATTATGTAGAATATAGTCACCTACATGCATGTACTTTTGTGCACCGTCGGTGCGTATTTTCTATTTTTTATTTTCGTATACCTCTTACCTGAAACCCAACGTATATATATTGTAAACGTGTACAGTACTGTACAGCTGAAGAGGCACCGAAAGCAATGATGAGATATTGACAATAATCTATATGCAATGCATCGTCATCTAGGTATTTTCGATACAACTTGAATTTTACCAATTCCAATACTTTCAACGTTGACACACACATATGAAGCGTTGTAGAGCGGGGTTTGATACAGTCATCACCAGTAATTAAATGGGAGATTTGCTGAAAAGAATTTGCGGTCGCGACGCGATAGATTTGATATGGTACCCGCATCACCGTAGATTTGATATGTAACAAACGCCGGCTTCCCATGGTACTGCGCCGGGTTTGTCCAGCTGGTGACAGGCGTGACAGATATGACAAGTATGACAGACCTCGCGTAAGATGACTGCTCGAGAAGTGTAGACCTGCCAGAGAAGATATGGCCATTATTGGGTGACCATGAAGTGATAAGATGATATGGCAGTTACTACTTTGTCACTGACGTGTCAGTCAGAATGTGGTAAACGGTAACACTGTTAAAGCTGGCATGGAATTATGTATTTCCATTAGCTAGATGAAGATTTCAGGGCGGAAGCCTGTTACAGTTTTGGGAGATGTGACAGAGAATCGAGATATAAGTAAGCTCTGACCATAGGTCAGGACTAGTGGACTCATTATTGTTTTGCGTTCGCAAGTGCTAGGTGGCTGTTCGCGTGCCAGTGCTAGACTGCTAAAACAGTTCTGCTCACAGTTCTGTACAATAATTCGTACTTTTGGTTATCATACCGATCTTTTGATGAATATAATATATTTTACTGCTGTTTTTATTCTTTTACAAAACAATAATGTCCTGCGCGGAGCGGCTTTTTATTTCAGTGTTAATCCGGAAGTAGAGACCCTCTGGCGAGAAGTTAACAGCAGTTTGTGACAGCGGATTCGGAAGTCAGGCGACTCCAGGGGCACCCAAGGTGCACTGGCGGACCCTTCTTCTTTCCTATACTTGGTGGTACTTTCACGAGAAAAGGTCACCAGTGGCGGCGGCAGCGGATCAGCACTGAATTTACTGCTTAATGAGCGGCCTTTTATTATCCTGCAATATGCTCAGCTTTACCACCTTGTTCTACAGTGAATCCAGGGGCACCCAAGGTGCACTGGCCTAACTGTAGGCAGGTTTGCTTCACTGATAAGCTAATCAGCACGGCATCAGCTTGGGCGGCGGCAGCGACAGAGCAGATCAGCGGTGAATGACCACCTTAATGAGCAGTTATTTTCCTGCGGTCCCTCTAGTTGACCACCTTGTCTGAAGTGAATCCAGGGACACCCCTGGTGTACTGGCCTAACCGAAAGGCAAGTGTGCGACCTAGAAGCTAATTAGCAGCGGCATCTGCCTGGGCTGACTAATTAGAAGCGGATCAGCAGTGAGTTGCTACCTGTATGAGTGGTCTTACACCCTACGGTTTCCCTGACAGTGCCACCCTGTCTGACGGCTAATCCAGGGACACCCCTGGTGTACTGGCCTAAGCCTGAAGCAGGAGTGTGTTCACAAGAGAATTAGCAGCGGCATCAGCCCTGAAGGCAGCAAGTGAGTCAGCTTCATATATATTATCTACTGTTCTGGCAGAGATATCTGGTGGATTCAGACTTGATTTGAGTACTGGCTCAGCCTGGAGTGCTGCTGGTTATTTTTGGAACACCTACAGATGTTTGCTAAAACTCTCTTAGCTCTCCTACGGTACCTGGCAACTGGTGAGGCCCTCATGACACCGGTTACCTTCCTAATGAGCAGTGGTGTTGCGAATCCAGGCAGGGGTGCTCAGCACACTGGCTTAGCCTCCAGCTCTGCGTAGCGACCTGCACTCTTGCTTACTGGACTGAGAACGAACTTCCATGGCAACTTCTGGAACCTTAATGAGCAGTGCTGTTGCGAATCCAGGGGTGCTCAGCACACTGGCTTAGCCCCCAGCTCTGCGTGGTGACGTTGTTCCTGGTACTTTGGCTGAGAAAGGGTTCCCTTGACAGTCTCTGTGCTCTTGATGAACAGTGGCTCGGCTAATCCAGGGGTGCTCAGCACACTGGCTCAGCTTTAAGCCTTTCTCACACGAATATTCTGCATCTGCTGCTGATTCAGAGCGCCGAGACATATTGTTGGGCCCTTGGGCCTGCGCTGGTTATACGCGTCTCGCCCTCCTGCTTGTTCAGAACGGTGTGAATCCAGGGGCACTCAGTGCACTGGCCTAGACCAGCCTGAATTAAGCCTGCATTCTGCTGGTGAACGAGCTTTGCGCTGAGAAAGGACACATCTCCTTTGCCCCACTCGTTGAGCATTAACGCAGTACTTGACCACGGAGGGTGAAGCAGAGTTGAGCGTCGCCGCTGTCCAGTCCACAGAAGACAGAACGCGAGGCACGGCGATTGGCTCGGGAAAGGAATAGTCAGAGGCGTGACACTGGCTATATGAGCACAGAGGGGTCGGCTCCAGAATCCAACCCCTCCACACCAGTATCAGCAGCAGCAGCAGCAGCAGCAGCAGCAGCAGCAGCAGCACTCTCAGGAGGAGCGGCAGCCTCAGCGCCCGCAGCCAGTCAGTTTCTCTTCGCACTCGATAGCTCAGACGAGATGGACCAGTATGACAGGGACAGTGACGCACTTGACAAGGCTGACACGAAGCTTTGTTACACTGGTGGCTAAAACGAGGATAGAGCGCTCTTTATCAGGCGTTTCGTTGAAATGGTGGGAAAGGTGCAGCGGGCTCATGAGTCCAGGGTACGCAGGCACATGAGGTCAGCGGATTTCCATGGGCTCAGCCCACAGGCGAAGAAGGCTCTAAGGGACTCCCAACCAGATTACAGGTCATTATGGGACGGTCTGCCTTCGTTCCTAGCAGGGGACGATCATTCCACCTCAGTCGCCTATGACTGGTGGTGCGCTTCATACTTGAAGAATGGCCTCATGACCTCCCATGCGTATCATGTCTTGAAGGATTTCACTGAGAGGGACTCTTTCCAGGGCTCCGTGCGCTGTGCACAACCTCCTTTCCATGAGCTGAAGCCAGGGGCGACATGGGCAGTCTGCAGAAGGGTCCAGGATGGCGATATTGATGGTGAACAGTCTGACGAGTGGGAATCGGAGGGAACCTCTACCAGGGGTCTCACAGGCACAGATGGCACGGAGGATTCTCACTATTTCTGGGCCTTGAGGGCTTTCGTTGCAGAACCTGAGGCCAAGTTCTTGATGAAGGGTACCAAGGAGAAGGAGGACCTTCTGGTCGCCAAGTCGCAGACCACCGAGCAAGATGGCCTCGCCTACGTGAAGAGCTGCCGCCGCAGGGAGTCAGCGCTCAACGCTGGCAAAATGGTGGAGGACTCCATTGTCAGGCAGGACATCGAGGAATGCATCAAGGGGCTGCGTATCAAGGAGTACAGGGAGCGCGTGTCCGAGCAGCTGCGAGTCAGCCATCCTGCCCCCAACAAGGTCACATGGGAGGACCTGGAGGTTATCGTGGAGGTCCAGGACAAGCTGAAGAACGACGCTGAAGCCTGGGCGTTGGCGCAGCAGCAGGACCTCGTTCGCAGGATGAGCTGCGTGTACTCTTGCTATGAGGCCAGGCAACTTGGACTTGACCTCCCCGAGCTGGTGGCTTCCATGAGGCGCTCTAGCTCTGCCCGGAGGACTGGGGACAGGCGCAGGGACGACAAGAAGAAGGAGCCGGCGCAGCCTGGCAGTGATGATGCAAAGAAGCCACCGAGGGAGGTGAACAATGCTGAGAGGAACACGTCCACTTACAGCAAAGTTCCGCCACCCGACGCTTCGAAGGATTGGCAGTGCGAGTATTGCTTCACGCGCTTGTATCATACCCCAGACCGCTGCTGGACTGGCTGTCGTGACTCCCGAGTGCCCCCGAACTTCCACAAGGACCGGCAGAACTCAAAGTACCCAAATGAGGTCAAGAACGCCCAGCTGCGCGCTTACAACATCGCGCATCGCTTCGACAAGCACAAGATGGGGATCACCACGAAGGAGTGGCTCAAGCTGCCAGAGGCCAAGCAGCAGCAGCAGCAGGTGGCAGCCAGCGCAGAGGTGAAGGAGAAGCTCGCTGCTGAGCTGTCAGGCTTGCAGGCAGGAGTACCGGCCAAGGGAGGCAAGAGCACCGAAGCACAGGCCCAGTCAGAGGCGAGTGATGACGATGTTGAATATCACTCCAACTTCAACGAGCGAGCGGAGTATGAGGTGGACGAGTGCGACTGCTTCACTGGTGAGGGGCTGAGTGTCAGCGACCACGCTGGTGCGAGCCACGCACCAGAGCTCTAGGCTAGGGCCGCAGTTGCCCTGGGGAATACGCAGAAGATGCAGGGCTTCAAGGTCAAAACGCCTGAGGAGTTCGACAACACGACAAGGCTGCTCAGGTGCCCAGAGCCATCCCTCCCAACGTCCTCAGCAGGAAGTTCCACCTGCTGGCGTCCAATCTCCGCAGCTCCATGCGGACCTGCTCGCAGATTGCTGCGATCTTACTGTCCCAGCGCGCCATAGACCTTCCGAAGGACATCGAGAACCTCCTGGCCCTGGAGGAGCTCGAGGGCAACGAGCCAGGGGACGCGGTCGAGCAACCCACCGAGGTCAACGACCACCAGCTTGAGGACATGCCCGCTACAGTTGTGCAGGAGGTGGAAGAGGGAGCAGCAGCAGCAGCAGAAAGCGCAGGACACCAGATGGACGAAGAGTTGCCACTGGATGAGATGCCCGACGGCGTGGTCGACAGTGCCGCCGCCCGATGTGCAGCCGCTGCCTGTGTGAGTGACCTGGGGGTGGTCGACTTCAGTGACCATGGGCATGTCCGGGCTGGCACCATCAAGACCCGCGCCTATGACTCGCTGAGGGAGAAGATGAAGCAGCACCTGACCGAGGACCAGGCGCTGCTGATGGCACAGGTGCAGCCTATCTGCAAATTGCAGAATGCCACCCTATATGAGGGCTTGGCGCTGGTGTCCTCTGGTGGTGAGCTCATGCTTTATCGGGCAATTCTCATGGACACCGGCGCCAACTGTAACATCATCTCCATCGCAGTCGTAAGGCGGCTGGGGCTCACAGTGTACGAGGCCAGCACCGGCGCCAAGGTCACCAGGTGTGACAACAGCCCGAAGAAGTTCACGCACTACTGTCACGTGGACGTCATACTGGCTGCGGGTACACCACACATGACGCTTCACCGGCTACATGCCTTCGTGACGTTTGAGCCCGAGAATTCTTGGGATCTGCTGGTAGGCACTGGGCCATTGAAGAACTCCCTCATGATTGACATCAAGCTTGGGAGCGGCGTGGCTGTGTCGCATGCGCCCTCAATTCTGGGTATGGACACCCAGGTGGTGCTCCCGCTGGTGGACATGACGCCGCCCAAGCGTCCCAACCAACCCAGGCGAGTGGACCCGGTAGTGTGCTTGACAACGGAGATCTTTGGCCAGGATGTGGTGTGCGAGTGGCCATCGCACCAGCCTCCCAGCGCAGGGGAGGAGAGGATAGCCTCTTCTGGTGTACGCCCTGAGCACATTGATGACAGTGAGGTGTCGTCGTTGCCATCACCTTTGCCTTCGCCGATAGAGCCTGGCGAACTCCCACGACCTCGCATCAGTTCACACGCAGCCCTGCAGCAGCGAGTTCTCACGTGGACATGCCCTGTTGACAATCGCCGAACGAGTGTCCTGGAACCACTGGCGCCTGCCGTACAGACAGAGTCGAAGCGCGTGCTCGAACAATTCTGTGAGTACCCGATCCCTTGGGTGGGCGGAAGGGTCAGACAGTTCTGGGACGACCGAGAGGACGATGTCGTTCCTGACTACAGATGGGGGGAACAGAGGCTGTACCGAGACAGGCACAACATCGCGCGCCTTTGCCGCATCGTCCTGTATCCCAGCCATGACATGCCAGCTCGACCTTCCGACGAACATGTCTGTGTGGAGTTCGCTCGGTGTCGTGAGCAGAAGTGGGTGACAAGAGATCAGCTGAAGTTTCCTAGTTGGCTGGGCATTGACCAGAAGCTGCACCAGGACGAGGGAAGTGACAATTGGTCGTTCGGCGACAGTTACTCCACGCACATACCGTCCAGTGCCAGCAAGCAGAGCGTCATCTTACCCCGAGCAAGGAGTGACGCGAGGCTCGACACCAGCATGATTAAGAGGTTGCAGGACAAGGTCCAAGCGCTGCTGAAGTACCCCAGCGGTGAGGTCACTGGGACTCTCATGTGGGATCTTGAGAAGCAGGCCTTCTGCGTTCAGCCGAACACGGCCACGCAGTACCTCGACCTGATGCGATGCACGTTGGGCCATGCGGCGGTGTTCAATGGCGAGGAGCTGCTGCGAGAGCTTCAGCTCCCTCATTGGTACGAGAACACTGGTGTCTGGGCATATCAATTGCTCAGGTACCTTCAGCCAGTGGACATGGAGTCCCTCACGGATGGTATCTACGAAGATTGGTGTAGGCATGGCCAGGAACGGCTGCCCCTGGAGCTGGTCCCGCTGGATTCCAACGCCAAGTTCTACCCAGTAGAAGATGGCCTCGGAGGGCCTGGTAGAGTATTCGCCAACAATGCAGCTGCCCAGGAGTACCTACACTTGGGGGAAAGCAGGAGGATGCTCAAGTGTGTGAACACTGAGCAGGCGGGGCACACCGCGATCAGAGCGGGTGCAGCACGCAGGCCACCGCCACCGCAGGTCACCAAGCGCATGACGACACGGCCATCTGCGCCTGCCGCAGAGGCGGGACCATCTCGCGCGACCGCTGGGCCGTCTCGGGCCAGGTCCCTCAGTCGTGAAAGGTTGACACGGTCGAGTTCGCCACCGCGCGCAGTGCGTTCGCTGACGCCATCCCCTACTTTTAGCGTCGACGGGCTGGTGGGCAGTGTTCGTGAGTCATCACCTCTACCCGCGCGTGCCACAGCAGCTGGACCCTCGAGTGCGGCCGCTGGCCCTTCTCGCGCCAGGTCGCCGTCCACATCTCCTGCGTTGACCAACGTGGGGTCGTGGGCAAACTCAATCAGAGTCAGGCGTGATGCCCGATCACGTTCTCCGGGAGACGCGCCTCCCTCACCTACGAGCGTGCCATCTCCGACTCAGACGCAGCCGCTGTCCCCGTCCCCGACGAGGACACCTCCCTTCCCACCTTCAGTGGGGTCGGATTGGAGTGCCATCCAGAACGCCACGAACGTGTCCGCCCGGTCATCGCACGCCTTTCTGACTATAGGCGAGGTGGAGGCCTTGAAGCGCTGCAGCAACCTCACTGTGTTCATGGTGAAGTTTGGCGCGGACCGTTGCCGTAACCGACCTGTCTTGTATGCGCTGGGTGAGTGCTATGCTGGACGAGGTCTCCAGCTGCGTGATCGTCAAGGGATCTCCAGTAGTGTCGCAAAAAGGCACGACAAACCGATTTCCTGCGCGCAGAGGGGCTGGCGCCTCCCTCTGGGGGGACAGACCACGTCCTCCAGCTTGTTAGAGGCGGTGGCGTCGGCCTATGCCGATGTGGTGCAGTATGGCCGTGAGGGTCAGCAAGCGAGGAATATTGTGGGAGCGCTGTGCTCTTACGTGGCGCATCGGTCCGCGCATGTGTTGTGCTGCAAGGAGCACCCGCACGCCAAGCCAGTCTACTACATCTTCGAGGATCATGAGAGGTGTTTGCGCTGGCATACTCAGTTCACAGATGATTACCTCATGAGGGAGGACCGCAAGTTCACGCAGATGCTATGGGGATCCAAGCTGCAGGCAGCTCCCTGGGTACGGACAGCGCTGGAATCCCTGGAGGAACGTCTTTTTCCAGCTGCTGCGCCGCACGCGCTTCAAGCTCGAGTGGCGGAAAGGCCTGAGTATATGGACGAGGTCGACGACCGCCCCGTGCGTCAGCAGCGCTGGCCGGCTGGCAGCGTGGCTGTCCGAGAACTGAGGGCGAGCGCTGGTGCGCGCGCGTCCGCTCCCTCTGCTGCTGGCCGCCGCGAGGCTGCTTCCCGTGTCGTGCCCGTGCCGCAAGCACCCCGGCCGCCGGCCAACCTCACCTCGCGGTGCCCGCCTTCCCCGCATTCGACGCCTTCCCCGCATTCGACGTGCAGTGCTGTGACGGAGACATTTGAGGACCACACGCGACGACGACGAGCGCGTTTTCAGAGGGGCTTCCCGGGCGCAGCGGGAGGGCAGCCCTTCTGAACGACCAACGCTGTGGCCGTGGGCTGCCAGCACAGGCAGTCCGCATAAGTCCGGGTGTCCTGCGGGCGTGTATCACGCTCGCGGGCAGTGCAGTGGTTTGGTGGTGGTTGGGACGAGGTCCCATGCCCATAGTCGCTATTTGGGCAATGCTGGAAGCGACGATGGCCTGGCATCTGTTGTGGTGCCCTTTTCAGGTCTGGTGGTGGCGCTGCGTCGCCTCGTTCTGGGACTCGCTGCAGATGTGGTGGTCGATCGCTCGACGTTATCCCCATCGTGAGTACTATGACGTTTGGGTCCTGTGGGCCCTTGCCTATGTTTGGTACGCTGGGCTCCTTGTCATACGCACCACGGGTGTCTATGCCGGGGTACGCCACGTTCATGCGAAGGATTGGACAGTGGTGCCCCTCCGGGGGGTGATTATTTCCCTGGCGTGCTGGTCACGTTGTGCTGAGGCCGTGCTCCTCATGATCCTCGCCTGGCTCTGGATCTGTGCTGGTATTCATGCCGATGACATGGCGCGCCCAGGGAACATATCAAACTTTTATGTCGTACGGCCAACACTCAATATTTCCATCGGCCAAGTTTCGGCCATCCCGGCCAAAATCTAAAATTGCCCGCGGCAGGCGCAAAATTTTAATTTTAAGTATGACAATATCATAAAAATCGCAAAATTTCGGGTTAATTTTCAAAATTTTACATAATTCGTTTCGGCCAACAAGCAAAAGCACACTCGGCCAAACCTCGGCCACAACCCTCATCGTACGGCCACAGACCGGCCATAGGGGGTTGATATGTTCCCTGGGCGCGCCGCGCTTCTCATACTGTGGACATCCCTCTGGGCGTACATGGCAGCCGAGTTGGTCAGGGATGGACTGTCCCACCCTTGCGCTGGTCCCAAGTTTTCTTGCTGGGCCGTGTACACCTGCCCGCTTTGCCGGCCAGGTTGGATAAGCCTCGTTTTGCAGCGCGCTGGGCGCAGCTTCGGCACAATCTTCAGCTACATCGCGTCGCGCGGACCACCTACCTGGCGCTTGTCTTCGCGCTGGTGGTCTTTGCTGCTGCTGGTGGAGGTTCTCGCTTAACGCACGGGGGGTGGAGAGTGATGGCGTGCTTCTTCGCTTCGGACCCGCCGGTAGCCGCAGTGCGGTTCAACAGAATTTTGCGAATTTTTCTGCTCTTGTGCGGAATCTTGTGGGTCGCTGGTAAGCTAGCAGAGGGCGTGCCTGCGCATGGTGCCATGCCATCCACGCAGAGTGCCTGGGGTGCGTCGCCCTGCACTTCTTGGGAAGCTCAGCAGTCGTCGAGACAATGGGAGCCGGGTTAGGAGGCCAACGTCGCGGAGCAGGATGAGGTCTTGCCGTACACCGTGCTGGACGAGCTTCAGCCTCTGGGTGACACGACTGTGACCAAGGACTAGGCAGCGTGGCTCGACACAGAGCTCAATGCCACGTTCGGAGGTCATCCTGACTTCAAGGAAGAGCATTGGGAGGAAATGCGAGCTGTTCTTCGCAGATGCAAGGGCACCTTCGCCAACACCCCTCACGACCTGACTGGCTATAAGGGCAACGCGGAGCACAACACGTTCTCCATCCCGTTCATAGACGAGTCCAAGGCTGCTTACCAGAGGCCGAGGAAGTACAGCCCGGGCGAGCAGGAGATCATTGACATCCACTGCAAGGAATTGCTGGAGTATGGCTTCATAGAGCCCGCAGCCAAACATTGCAGGCATGCAAGCAACGTCGTTGTGGCTGGCAAGAAGGATCATGAGACGGGCTTGTGGACCCAGACACGCTTTTGCGTGGATCTCAGGGGCGTCAACCGACACTCTCTCAAGGACAACACTCTGCCGCATCGACCAGAGGACCTTTACCAGAAGGTTGCGAAGGCCAAGTTCAAGACTACGCTGGATGCCACCAAAGCCTTCCACCAGATTCCTATGGCCACGGAAGAGGATAGGAGCAAGACGGCGTTTTGGTGGAAGAACCAGTTGTACCAGTACACCTCGATGCCCTTTGGGGCTGCTGGAGCAACATCTGCGTTTGTAAGGATCATGGACTACGAGCTACGTCACCTGCAGCATTGCACGGTGGCATACGTCGATGACGTAGTGGTCTACACGGACTCCACGCCTGAGCAGCATCTGAAGGACGTCGAGGAGGTGTTACGCACGTTGGGAGACGCTGGCATAAGACTGCACGCAGGCAAGAGTACCTTCGGGGCAGCCACGGTGGACTTTCTGGGCTACCGCATTGGGCACAACTCCATTGGCGCGCAGGAAGCAAAGTGCAAGGCCATCCAGGAGCTTCCGAGGCCCCAGGACAAGACTGGGCTCCGTTCCATTTTGGGCATGATGAACTACTATAAGGGCCTGGTGGGTGAGCCAGGGGGGCCGAATTATTCTGAGATGGCCCGCCCTCTCAACGCCCTGCTCAAGAAAGAGATTACCGATATCAAGGGAGCTTGGGGGAAGGAGCAAGACCAAGCGCTCCAGGACCTGAAGGACTCGCTCTGCTCTGGGAGATGTCTGAGGCCGATCGATTATGACAGGCCCCTCATATTGTACACCGACTGGAGCACCTATGGCATTGGTGCAGTGCTGGGACAGAGGGATGACGATGGGAAGGAGTACATCTGCATATGGCAATCAGTCGTTCCTTGAGCAAGACGGAGAGGCAGTACGCTAGCTTCAAAGGTGAGATGCTTGCGGTGGTGTGGGCAGTGCGCACGCTGAGGCAGTACCTGCATGGCGTCCACTTCACGCTGGTGACTGATCACTCGCCACTCACCACCTTGATGGAGAAAGCTGACCTTCAGGGACAGCACCTACGATGGGCAATCAGCCTACAGGAGTTCGACTTCACGGTGCAATATCGCCCGGGAGCCAAGAACAGCAACGCCGACGTGCCATCTCGCTACCCACTACCGTCCACGACAGACGAGACTGGAGCAAGGCATGAGAGGGAAAAGGTGACTGCGCTTCACGCAGGCGTGGGGGAAGTTCAAACGAAGGACTTCTGCGACAGCCTGTGCTTTATGCTGGCTGGAGACACTTCCCCAGGGGAAGAGGCGACGCCAGAGGTGCAGGTTGCCAACCACTGCAAGATGGCCACCATGGAGCAGCTGGGCACGGGACCAGTGCATCGCTTATTCGACTTGCACCATCAAGAGGAATTGGAGTGCAACCACGCGAACATGTTCAGCACAGACCAACCCGAGCTGGTGGTCGACTCTGGGAGACTAGCGAGAGCGGCTTGGAAGGCGCTGAGCTTGGTGAGACCCACGCGAGGCACGCATGGTGAAGGAAGTCCCGCCGTGTACAGCAATGAGTACTTTGAAGGCGAACGCATCTTGAAGCCGGAGAAGGTGGACACCAGGGTGCTGGGCAAGCGGTTCTTCTCGCAAGCTCGGGAGGAAGGTGTGGTGTGCTATGAGCCATGTGGAGGCCTCTGTGCTGGCCTAGAGATGTTACTCCGTAATGGAATGAAGGTGGATCGATACTTGTATCAAGACATATCATCGAGCAGTCAGACGGTGGCCAGAGCCAGGTGCACGGCGTTACTGAGATGGTATCCTGACCTTATCTCGCCCAGTGCAATAGAGTTTGGGGCCCTGCCCCATGATCTGCACGACACGACGAGCGCCGATTTCATACGAGCAGGAGCTCTTCAAGGACGTCAGTGGGTCATGGTGTGTGGGTTTCCATGCCAGGATCTCTCTCCTGCTGGAACGCTCACAGGCTTGGATGGCAGGCACAGCAAATTATTTTATGAAGTGGTTCGGCTTCTGTCCACGCTGCAGCAGCTACAGCAGCAGAGGCCCCCAGGCTATGTCCTGGAAAACGTTTCCCCGTTGTCGCACAGACCCGGAACCAAGATCAGGGACGAAGTGTTCCCGTACATTGCCAGCGTCATTGGTCGACCAGTGTCCTTTGATGCAGCACAAGCAGGCGCCTACGCACACCGTCTGAGGGCGTACTGGAGTAACCTGTTCCAGAACCACCAGTTTCGCTCTGTGATGGGCAAGGTGGCGAGGCCAGAAGGGCGAGTTGTATCGTCAATCCTATGCAAGGGCTGGCAGCCCAGACCGGTGGTAAGGACAGACCGCGCACCCCACTATGTGGTGAACGTGGTGGGAGAACCGCTGAGGGCTCTTCCCACCATCATGGCAACGCAAGGGTCGAGAGCATTCAGACTAGCGAGAATGGGCACCGTGGTGCGCACTGCCGATGAGGACACTGAGGAGGAATCCCGAGAAGTGAACCTCGACGAGAAAGCGCGAGCCATACATGGGCTACAGCGCAAGTGAACTACGCATGGCTGATGGCCTGAACGACGTAGAATTGGCAAGCATTCTGGGCCTGGCCATGAATCGCAGGGCTATGGAACTGTTGATGGCGGTCGCAGAAGCAAGCAGGAAGGGACTTCCTCACAGCGAGGAGTCCCCAGTGGCGGAGAATTCCCCAGGACAGCCTATCGCTGTAGACAACAACTGGGCAGACCACGCGAGGTCGGACCTTCAGCAGAGACAAGCTTTGCTGGCGGAATGGGTTGGAAATTCGAACGCATACACCCAGCAGGTGGCAAAGACTATGAGCCACCGCGACTGGGAAGAGAAACTGCAGATAATGTGCTCGCAAGGGCAGAAAGGTGCAGAAGGAATTGGGGCTCAGCGACAGAAGGCTGGAACCAAGAAGAAGAAGAAGAAGGAGTGGCAGCTCTACGCCATTGAGCAGTATCGTCAGAGGCACAAGAGCCACTTCGTAAAGGAGGGCGCAACTCCACCAGCACGCGCTGAGGTGCCTGCTTGGAGTCCGCCTGGTAAAGATAAAGAGATTAGAGTTCCCAGGCTGGCATGTACCACCAGATTTGTGGACTTGATGGCCAGTGTTGCTGAGCAGCAGGCTGACCGCGACAAGCATCGAGCTGTACATGACGATGCGTGGTGCCTCAGATGGCTGAAGTCCAATGGCAGCGTGAAATTGCCAGAGGATGAAGTCCGTCGAGTGAAGAGACGCGCAGCACGTCACCGATGGGATGAGGCCACGGACGAGATCTACATGATCACACTGTCGGGCAAGGAGGTGAGGATACCCAAGCCTGCTGACCGTCTTACATTGGTCAAGGAGTACCACTCCAGGACTGGCCATTGGGGAATAAGACGCACACAGCATCTCCTGTGGCAGCGACATTGGTGGGCCGACTTGAAGAAGGACGTAGAGGCAGTGGTCACTCAGTGTGAGACCTGCCAGCGCGTGAAGACTCATTACGCGAGGGAGGAGGCATGCTTGTCCCCTCTTGAGATCGTGTCATTCATGTATCGTTGGTCATTGGACTTGGCATGGCCTTCGAGGAGGGTAACGAAGTCTGGTAACAGCAGGGTGCTCATCATGACCGAGCACTACACCAGATTCATAGTCTGTGTGCCTATCCCCAACAAGGAGGCGAGCACCATTGCGGCAGCGTTTCGCAGTCATGTGCTAGCCGTGTTCGGTGCGCCAGCAGAGTGCTTGGTGGACGGAGGCAAGGAGTTCGAGGGTGAGTTCGAGCAGCTATGCAGAGACTGTCTGATAGACAGGAGGGTCACCTCACCAGACTCGCCAGAAGGCAATGGTCTCACTGAGCGAGTGGTGCGCACGATGAAGTTTTGTTTCAAGAAGATCGCCTTGGAGAAGGGCCTCGACTACGAGTGGGATGAGCAACTCTGGCCACTCGTGCTGAGCTACAATGCAGCACGCCAAGAGTCCACATGAGTGGCGCCGTTTACCTTGCTGTTTGCCCAAGAGGCAGTGGTGCCGCCAGATCTGAAGCAGGCGCCCAGCATGGATTTCAGTCCAGAGGTCAGTGATGACAAGGACACCCGAGTCAAGGACCTCCTCCTGAGAGCACAGGTAGTGAGGCGGTTGATGGTGCATGCTGGCTACAGTCTGGAGATTGCGCAGCATCGTGATACTTTACATTATGAGGGAAGAAGGGGTGGGGGGCTACGAGCCTAAGCCACACCAGTTCAAGGTAGGGGACTTCGTCTACATCAGACAGAAGCCTCGCAGCGGCATGGAAGTCGCCACCAAGTCCGCCATCCTGAAGCTGGTCAAGATACAGCGAGATGGTGTTGTGGTGCTTGAGGACACCACCAAGTTAAGAGAGAAGAGCACTGTTCAGAGCATTGCGCCGTGTCACCTGCAGGTGAAGGACCAGTATGACTGCAGTGCAGCCGTGCCCAGTAGACATCTTGCATGTGAAGTGTGCAGGAAGTCTGATGGAGAGGCATAGATGTTGTTGTGCGACACGTGCAACACGGGGTACCATTTGTGGTGTCTTACACCAGCACTGGATGAAGTACCAGAAGGCGAGTGGCTATGTCCTAGGTGCTCAGGCACGAGGATGCAAGCTGCTAGCGCTGAGGTGCAGACCCAGGAAACCAAGAGCTCTTGTGTCCTGGAGGACAGATTGGGGATGAAGGAGCAGCAATTGAACGAGAAGCTGTCCTCAGACATGCGCCTGTTGCCAGCAGACGTGGGTCCCCGTCGTGTGGTGAAGGGAGATAAGTTTCAGCCATGGCATGCTATCTCGTCAAGAGAGATGATGCTGGAAGAGATGGACTTGTTCCTCTACATGCCAGATCAGGTAGATTGGGGCAGACAGGACAAGTTCTCAGAGGCCGTGAAGATCTTCATGCCTGGGCACTGGAATGAGGGACATCGCACCGTGCTGAGCAAGAAGTACCGAGAACAGAAAGCAATGGCAAGACAACTGAGGGATGCACCTCTGGTGCCTGCCTTGGCTGAAGAAGAGGTTGAAAAACGAGGAGAATTGAGACATATGACCAGGGCCCAGGTGCGCGAAGCTAGCGCGCTGCAGTGGGGGCTTGAGCTGGTTATCACGGTGCCTTCCGAGGTGAGGCGCTTGGCGACAGAGGTGGACTGGAAGTCCATCGATGGCGTGTGGGACCCATGGGCAGGTACTGGGGTCATCAGTGAAGTGATGGTGGAGCAATGGCCACAGTTGAGATTTATGAACAATGACTGGAACCCTCAGCTGGGTTGGTCTGAGGCGCGTGATGCACTTCAGCCAGGTAACTATTGCATATGGAAGGAGAAGTATTGCGTCTGTGATGCCGTGGTGACCTCTCCCTGGTTTGCAGCGCTGGATATCGCATTTCCATTGGCAGTTATGGCCAGCCGTGTGGTGGCATGCGTGCATGTTCCCTCTTACTATTTGACAGATATGACCGAGAGCAGAGCCGCGTGCTTCAGACGATTGAGTCAGTCTGGACGCCTGCATGTGATTGGGCATCTGGAACATGGACCTATTGGCCGCAGGTGTATTTGGGTCTTGGTGTTCAAGAACCCGCTGGTCAGAGCCAGAATGTTACAGGGTGGAGAAGGTGAAGGCATTGGTATGTTCACTTTCAGTTTGGGCAAGTTTATGGCAGATGGTGATACGACCCAGTATGCTGAACAAGCCCATATTTGAGTCTGTGCTACTGCAGGCAGCAGCTACAGATGGGGGATGTTGGAAATTTGGGCTTGCATATAAGAGCTTAGCATTCGATCTCAGAATATCAGAATTTCAAAAAATTTGTAGCTCTACGATCTTGTGCTGTGTTAAGATTGCCTGGATAATTACCGACACGAGTGAATGTTAAAGGCGAGTTTATGTTTACCCGCGAGTGTTGAGATTGCTCGGGTCCGGCAGTATTCGTCCCATCATGTGCACGCGTTTGCGACAGCTGTAACAAACGCCGGCTTTCCATGGTACTGCGCCGGGTTTGTCCAGCTGGTGACAGGCGTGACAGATATGACAAGTATGACAGACCTCGCGTAAGATGACTGCTCGAGAAGTGTAGACCTGCCAGAGAAGATATGGTCATTATTGGGTGACCATGAAGTGATAAGATGATATGGCAGTTACTACTTTGCCACTGACGTGTCAGTCAGAATGTGGTAAACGGTAACATTGTTAAAGCTGGCATGGAATAATGCATTTCCATTGGCTAGATGAAGATTTCAGGGCGGAAACCTGTTACAGTTTTGGGAGATGTGACAGAGAATCGAGATATAAGTAAGCTCTGACCATAGGTCAGGACTAGTGGACTCATTATTGTTTTGCGTTCGCAAGTGCTAGGCGGCTGTTCGCGTGCCAGTGCTAGACTGCTAAAACAGTTCTGCTCACAGTTTTGTACAATAATTCGTACTTTTGGTTATCATACCGATCTTTTGATGAATATATTTTACTGCTGTTGTGCCCGGAGGCACAGCGTGAGCCGATATGCCCGTGTATCCGTATGCGTGTCATCGGGAGTAATCTGGGATTGACACGATGACAGTGAAATTGGGCTTGAAATCACGAGAAGAATGAGTACCAGATGTCCGGGGTATGACACTATGACACTATGACACTATAGTAGTATGACATTACTGTGGGGTGATCATCGTGGCACTTAGTCAGACCCTCGAGGAATGGTCAGATTCGCATCGGGATCGGAAAGACAATGAAATCGATTATCAAATGTCGGGGGTATGACAGTATGACAGTATGACACTATGAAAGTATGACAGTACAGTAGTATGACATTACTGTATGACAGTCATCGTGTCAGTCCGTCGACGTAACATCTGAATCGAGAATGACGAATCGGAATTAGAAATGAGATCGGATCGGGAATTGAACGTTGAGCCGTGGTGTGACATCGGCTGCCGGGTGGTTGACCCTGCAACCTGAGTGACGAGTGAATAAGTGGAGCACTTGAGAAGTGTTTAGCCTTCAGAACTCGGAACCGAACTATCGTTTGCACCTCAATCTGGCCCTGATCCAGTATATTATAAAATCCGAATTGTGTACCTTTGCACGTTCAATCAAAAACATTATTCCGAGCATCTGTCGTACTGCCCACGGGCACATTTGGTATCAATAGCGTTACTTTGAACGTCTCCGCGCGTTCAGCCACGGACTTCTCGTAACTTACGGTATACTGAAGGGGGAGAGCTGTGCTTTTGGGATACTGGGCGCAATTTTTACGTCAAAAAAGTCATTTTTTTTCGAAGAAGGAATCCAAATAACGTTCCCAAAAGTCACGAAATATCAGTATAACCTTCCCTTAACATTGGGGGCTCAAACGGGCTTGGAAAGGCAAACATTCGTTTTCCGATCTTAAAACCCAAGTCCCTCCCAGGCCACAAACGACCGTCTAGGATCACCCTGAAGGGTTTCCCCGGTCTATAGTAGCCAGAAAAACCTCACAGTTCACCTTTCAGAGCCCTAAAAGTAGCTAAAACAGCCAAAAACAGCCCAAAACAGCAGTTCTAGCCCGTTTTCAGCCTACTCAAAAACCTTCCCCAACAGCGCCCACCACCAAAAACCCTTCCCTCAGACCCCATAGAACAGTCCAGAACCCCCCAACACCGCCCTCACGGCCATCAGTAGTCGGGAAAGCCCCCCTAAATAGCGCTTTCAGCGGTCTCTGGACAGCTCCTCTGGCACTCTCTGGCACTCTCCAGCAGCACTCTGGCTGGGGTATTTTTGGAACATACGGAGCCCGGCTATCTTCTGGAACCTTACTGAGCCTTTTGGTCGGACCTGACATACCTTCCTTTGCAGTTTCTTGACTCCTGTCCGCGTACCTGAGCACTTGAAAACTGTGTCGCGGAGCCCTGACGAAATTTTGAATTCGCCGGTGCATGTCAGTTCCCCCACAAGGATACAGGAAAGCGTGGTGGAAACAGGGGCCACTGAAGTGGTTATTTTATCCAGACCTCACCTTCCCACCTGCAGGAGCTTTCGACGACTCTCCAGAGGGTCCTCTTCCTCCTTCCCTCTCCTCTTCTGACGACGAAGTGGAGGACAACAGCTGAGCGCCTGGATAACGTCACCCTGGCTATCCCACCAGCGTTCTACAACCGCGAGAAGCGGTCAGAACCAATGGAACCCCGACGCGCACGAGGACGTAGAGATCCTTGGGGCCATCGACCTCATCCCAAGAGCGTGGCCTTCACCTCTGGAACCCGCTTGCGACGCACCTACCGCTCAGCTGATGCCCCACCACTTCCGAGGGATGACTTGACCAGTCACCCCCTTGCAGAAAGTGCCCCTTTCGACGAGCCGTCTCTACCTCTCGATGATGGCCCTGCTTATACACAGGCAAGGATCGAGGGTCGGAGGGGGCGGCGAGTCCCCCGACACAGGCCCCCCATCATGGGCAGCAACCTTGGAGGGCCCCGCGATCTTCGCCCCCAATCGCGTGCTGTTCTGCCACTACCCAATTACCAGTCCAATCTCGCGGACCCGCGAAAGAGGCTAACTGCGTGGCATTGGAAGAGGGAACTGTACTCCCTCCCTCTCGAGGTCGCCATGCAAAAGGTTCGCAGGGCCTTACGTAAATCCCCAGATGCTGCTAAGGCCCTGGTGGACAAGATGTGGGAGCGCACCCGCAGCCGCATACGCTCTGGGAGCCGAACGCCAGAGGAGCACGTGAACCGCGCCAACCAACTGGCGGAGAGGGCACGCATTGCCCGCGAACCTCAAGATCGCAGGGAGGGTCATCAGCGCATAGCATTGTGGCACCTCCTCTCGCACGACGGCCGCCAACAAGTCCTCGAGCCCCCTAGCGCCAGTTCCTCCGACCTCTACGCGGCTTGGAGGGAGTTGTCGCCCGCCGAGCAGCTGGAGGCGATCGCCACCTCGAGTCCGGACTCTTCCCCTGGCAACAGGCTGTGGGGAAAGGAGGGCGTGCGAAGAGCAGCAGCGAGGTCTTCGGCATCTCTCTGCACCCTGGACACTGAAGTGGGCACGATACCCGGGACAGCGGGAGACGTGGGCCTACCTGGCGCCTGGTGCAGTCTACACGCGGTACACCAGTACAAGATGAGGAAGCTGGGTCCCAGCCCCTTGGGAGTATCCCCTCCGTCGTCCCCGCTGGTCGAGCCCACAACAGAGACGGCATCTTCGCTCCATGATGACGCGCCGACTACCCCGGGAGGAAACCTTGAAGGTCCATCCGACTGTGCACGATCTTCGCCTGAAGTGGCAGAGGAGACCTCTACATCCAGCTCGCTTTGCTTCACCCAGCAGATGACCACCGTCAGGACGCACGAAGCAGAGGATGCGCCGCCCCGTCTGGACAGCCACCCCATCGCTGAAGACCCCGAGGTGATGGAAGAGGAGTCCTCAGTCGATTCGCTCTGCTACACTCAGCAGATGGCAGCAGCTGGGACCCCTGAGGCGAGAGCTGATCACCGGAGCTCCCACCAACTCGCCCACGACTTCCCCACCAGCAGCCCCCAGCATGACGAGGACCCCCTCGCCCACAGCAGTCTCACCAACAGCGCCACTACCCATGTGAGCCCCACAGTGAGCGGTACTACCCACGTGAGCCCCACAGCAAGTGGTACCACCCATGTGAGCCCTACCACCATCGGCACCACTCATGTGAGCCCTACCACCAGCGACACCACTCATGTCAGCCCCACCCCGAGCGAATGCACTTCAACGGGCGCCCTGCTGACGGCGAGCGCAGACAACCTCGTCAGCCATCCGACTGAAGATATCGACCTGCTGGATGAGGAGTTCTACGCCGCGTGTAGGCAAACGTCGAAGGAGTGCCGCGACGCCTCGGACAACCTTCTCCCCAACCTCAAGTGCAAAAGCATACGCACGGATGGGGGAGTTCAGTGGAAGACCGATATTGAGGGTACTCTCGCAGCGGCGCATGATGAAGAAGGACCGCTGTTACTGGTGTTTTATGCGACCCTCAGAGGGCAACACGGTCAAGGTGCTGATTGACTCGGGAGCTTCTGACAACTTCATCTCGGAGCAGAGTGCCAAACGATGTGGCCTCACGACACGAGCTGGCTCCGAGATGCGAGTCACCTTAGCGGATGGATCTGTAAAGATCACAGGCGTCACCGCGTACGCCAAGTTTAACACGCACACCACCACGGGCACCTACACGGAGAACGCCCTTGCCCTTCGAATTCTACCTCTGGGCATACAAGTGGACGTTATCCTCGGCGGAAGGTGGCTGCGCAGTCACTCCCCCGTAACTCTGGGCTATGAGGGGAACGGTTCTGTGTCCTTCCTCAGGAAGTCCCGCGGTGGCAAGATTGGAGATCGCGTCACCATCACAGGTTGCTCTCCTGGGAAGGCACCCGGAGATAAGTCTCCAAAGGGCACGGCTTGTGCGGGATTGGTGGACGAAGTGTTCCTGACCCCCGCTCAGTTGAAGAAGTACTTGGTGTACGCGGAGACGCAGAAGATGCGTGGCAACGATGACCCGGGGATACAACCCGCCTGGCTCATGATGGCCGAGAAATCCCAAGGTGATACGACTTCTGCCTTCGCAGCGACGGCTGTCGACACTGAGGACGCCAAACCTGCTGCGGACACTGAAGACGCAGAAGTGGACCCCGAGTGGACCCTCAAGTTCCAAGACTTCTGGGGTTCGGAGTATGAGAAGGAGATGACGACTGCCCTGCCGAACATCGATCGTCTTAGGCATGATCCCCAAGATGAGGCCAACATTAACCTGGACCCTGAACTGAGCAAGAAGGGGCCACCCTGCCAGCGCATCTACAAGAAGTCTGCAGAGGAACTCCGCCAACTTCGAGAGCGCGTCGAGACCTTGATGTCCAAGGGCTACATCCGACCCTCGTCCAGCCCTTACGCAGCTCCCTGCCTGATGGTCCCCAAACCAGGGAACCCCAAGGAGCTGCGACTGGTGATCGATTACCGGCTCCTCAATCGCCAGACAGTGAAGGACAAGTACCCCCTTCCGGACATCCAGATGATGTTCGACGAGATGCAGGGTGCGAAGTTCTTCTCCTCATTCGACGCGGTGGATGGCTTCTGGCAGGTCCCGATGGCTCCAGGACGAGATGTTGAGAAGACTGCCTTCACCACCCAGATGGGGTCATATGAGTGGTTGGTCATGCCACAAGGACTGCAGAACTCGCCATCTCAATACCAGCGACGAATGCAGCGGGCTCTGGGTCATCTTCCCTTTGTCCGGATCTTCATCGATGACGTGGTCGTTTTCAGTAACACCGCCGCTGAGCACTACGAGCACGTCAAGCAGCTGCTCCTGACGTGCAGAGAGAAGGGCGTCTTCCTCAAGAGGTCCAAGTGTCAACTGTTGAAG
This sequence comes from Cymbomonas tetramitiformis, assembly GCA_001247695.2. Taxonomy (NCBI): domain Eukaryota; kingdom Viridiplantae; phylum Chlorophyta; class Pyramimonadophyceae; order Pyramimonadales; family Pyramimonadaceae; genus Cymbomonas; species Cymbomonas tetramitiformis. The sequence goes on along the minus strand of LGRX02034790.1, from coordinate 9,636 downwards.
AAATCCTTGCGATTCCTTGGTCACTGCATCTCCGCGGATGGCTGCAGACCCCAACATGACAAGGTGGCTGCAGTGAGGGACTGGCCCGAGCTGGAAACGGTTACCCACGTCAGGCAGTTCCTGGGCCTGGCGGGGTACTACCGTAGATTCATTCACTGCTTCTCCGAGATCGCTCAACCCCTTACCCGGCTGACCAAGTCGGACGTACCCTGGGAGTGGGGTCCCATGCAGCAGTGGGCCTTCGAGGAACTGAAAAAGGCCCTCACCTCGGCACCAGTACTCGCCTTACCCAACATCAAGGGTGCTGCAGACGGTACAGCACCTTTCGTGGTGCAGACAGATGCCAGCGGCATCGCCCTCCTTGGGGGAGTACTGATGCAAGACAATGGAGATGGTCTTGGCCTGCGCGTGATAGCGTACGAGAGCCGCCAGTTCTCAGCCGCCGAGCAGAACTACCACACCGGCGAGCGAGAACTAGGCGCCCTGCACCACTGTACCACCGTCACCTGGCGGCATTACCTCATCTTTACCAACTTCCGCATCCAGGGCGATCACCGTCCCCTTGAGTGGCTGATGGAACCTGGCAGAGAGCTCAGCCGCAGGCAGGCACGCTGGTACATGGCTCTGGTGGAGGTGGGAGTCCCGCGCATGGAGTACATCAAGGGGGCACTACTGCTGGTACCAGACGCCGTGTCCAGAAGACCTGACTTCAAAGACAAGGACGTTCGTGAAGGGTTGAAAGAAGCAGGAGTGATTGACTCCACCTCAGACCTGCCGAAAGACCCACTGGCAACGCTGGAGTCTGAATGCTTCTCCAGTTCACCACCCGCAGCTCATCCCCACTGGGCCCAGACGGTTGACTGCTGGCTTTCAGCAGTGGAGACCCTCTCCGTGGCGGAGCAAGCCATGGGCCTGGGAGAGACCATCGCCCTCGTCAATCCGAAGCTCTATAAAGGGGCGAAGGGAGATGACCTCGACTTCGACATGCCTGACTGGCCCGAAGCCAAAGGCGCGAAGCCGACAGAAGCTCCACACGAACCGCTTGACCGAGGTCCACCTCAGATAAGGATAACGAGGAGCATGTCACGGGCTGGAAAAGCTTCTACGACCCCAGCACCCCCACAGTCGGTGTCACTGAAGACGCGAACGCCTGCACCACGGGCTGATGCATCGACGGCGCCCATTGAAAAGGCGCCAGCGAGCTCACCACCCCCACAGAAGGTGCCCCAGCAGTCAGTTCCATCCTCGATCCTTCCCCCACAGAAGCGACAAGATCGCCTCCCGGAAGACTCGCAGAATTGGCGCGTTCGTGCAGAGTACTCCTCGAAGTACATCGAGAAGTTTGGACCCTTCGACGTGGACGCCTGCTGCGACCTCGGCGGCCGCAACAGACAGGCGGATCGATTCTGGACAGACTGCCTTTCTGAGAAATGGAGGGGTCTTCGGGTTTGGTGTAACCCTCCATACAACTCCAAACACATTACTGTGGAGGCGATTCTGAACAAGTACATCGCAGAATGGAAGGCGGACCCGGAGAACACTTCTGCAGTCTTCGTCCTGCCAGATCACCAGTCCAAACTCCCCGCATGGCGTAAGCTATTCAGAAAGGCCAATATGCAGATCGTGGAGGTCGTCCCTGCTCACGACGACAAGGGCGAGCCCAATCAGTTCTTCGAGAACCCAAATGGGAAGGCCTTCGATCTTTGCTGGCCTGTCTTGATAGTGCACGCTCCCCCCGCCAAACCGCAGCCGGCACGCGTGAGACATCCACGAACGAACCCCGCTGTGATAAGAACGGGTGAGGCAGCGGACTTCAGAGACGCGACCTCCCAGCAGTCAGACTCGAAGTTCCTGCGTGCGCTGAAGGCGGAGTACACCCGAGAGGGGTCACTCCGTTCGCTGCGGGAAAAGGTGAAAGCAGCACCACACCAGTGCCTACAGGACTTCAGGCCGGTGGGTGAGGTAGTTTGGAGAACTGCAGCAGGGAGATATCAGTTGGTACTGGGGGAGGATTCTCCACTTCGGGAGGTAGTGATTCGCCATGCTCACGAGTCATTGTCCTCAGGTCATACTGGGAGAGACAAAACTCTGGAAAGAGTGCTGCGACGCTTTTATTGGCGTGGTGCTGCGGAGGACGTGGGTACCTGGGTTGCATCCTGCGCGGTGTGCCAGTCAGTGAGGCCGTGAGGAACTTACCCGGATGGATTGCTAAATCCTCACAGCATCCCGAATAAACCGTGGCAAGATGTCGCAGTGGACTTCGTCACCGGCTTGCCAGTATCAGAGAGAGGTAATGACGCTTTCGTGGCCTTTACGTGCAAGCCGACGAAGATGATCCACGTCATACCGATGAACTTCGGCGACAGCTCTGCAGCCGTGGTGGCCAGGATCTACTTTGATTCGGTGTGGCGCTTGCATGGCGCACCTATGAAAATCGTCTCTGACCGCGATCCGCGGTTTCAGGATGCCTTCTGGCAAGAACTTATGAGACTAATGGGCGTAAAAGTGGCTCGCACCACGCCGTACAACCCTCGGTCTGACGGGCAGGCGGAGCACAGCAATAGAGTCATTGAAGACATGCTCAGGTCCTTCGTGGACGCTAATGTGGAGGACTGGGACTTGTTCACCACTAACGTGGAGTTCGCGATCAATGACTCCAGAAGTGAATCTACTGGCTTCACACCATTTGAGCTGGTATTTGGGTTCTCGCCGCTATCGCAGTTGGACCTCTTCCTGGAGGCCGCGCAGTCCACCGCTGGACGACGAACAGGGGGAGTAGGTACCGCCCACGAAGTGGCCGCGAAATTTTCGTCGCAGCTGCGGGACGCCAGACAGCGGTTGGAGCTGGCTCAACAACGACAGCGCGAGCAGTTTGATCGCAGGCACGGACAGCGGGAGTATGCTGTTGGAGATCTGGTCTGGATAGAAGCGAAGCATCTTACAGAGAAGGTAATGGATCGCTCCATCTGTAGGAAGTTGACCAAACGCTGGCATGGACCAGTCCCTGTGACCGAACGCTTCTTCAGCGATATGCAAATGACCATGCCAGAGGCCGACAGGGGAGCTCCAGTAGCCTACCGCCTACGCCTCCCTCCTCACTGGCGGATACACGACGTGTTCGCTCAACATCGCCTCAAACCGTACACCAGCGGTCAAGACGCTTTCGCCGCGCGCGACCACCTGGCAGTGCCTGAAGAGGTGGTAGTGGACGGTCAGAAAGAAGCACACGTTGAGCGCATCCTCGCACGTCGGGTGCGGTCTGTACGAGGAAAAGAGGTGGAAGAATGGAATGTTCGCTGGACAGGCTACTCCAAAGCCCACGACCAATGGAGGACCCGTGACAAACTCGAACGCGGAGGCCCACTTCAACAACTTCGTGAATTCGAGCAAGCGAGGCTGCGCATGGAAGCACAAGTTCGCGACGAAGCCACCCGGCGACGTGAGCAACGTGGCCGTCACTCTACTCAAGCTGGGATGACACTGGCCCACCTCATCACCAACCCCTGCGATGAACTGGACCAGCTCGAACAGATGGAACATGATACCCCTCTGCCGTGGGAGCGTCAAGAACGCACGGAAGATGGGTCGTTGGCACTGGTGACAGAGCTACTGGCGATTCAGACAGAAGCAACCCGCATGCCCAGAATCCTTGTACTTTTCAGCGGCACTGGTTCAGTGGAAAGAGAATTCCTAAATTGCTTCCCCACCGCTTCAGTGGTGACCCTCGACTCCGAGCACATCTGGCATCCCACTCATGTGCAGGACATCTTACAGTGGGACTACAAGCAATACCCGCCTGGATTCTTCGATGTCGTTTGGGCAAGCCCCCCTTGTAGACAGTACAGTCAAGCGCGCACCACTGGAGGACCCCCTGATCTTCCTCAAGCTGACAAAATCGTGCGACGAACATTGCAAATCATCGACTACCTGGAGCCGAAACACTGGTTCATGGAAAACCCCAGAGGTCGTTTCCCCAACGCGTTGCGGCTCCGCCCCATGATGCGCCAACTTCCTCCCCCGCTGGTGTGTACCTACTGCATGTACGGTACGCAGTACATGAAGCCCACTTGCATATGGACGAACTCAGCACCACCCTCGCCTTTGTTACGCTGTACCGCTTCGACACCATGTGCGTGCCGATGGGCAACCGGTGCTCACCCAGAAACTGCCCAGCTGGGACCTCATCCGCAGCAGAGAGCAGACTGGAGCAGGTCAATCCGCGAGCGTGTATCCTGTACCAGCGCCCCTGCTGCGACAACTTTTCCGACATCTACGCCTCCGCAAGACTGAAGACCCGCTTTAGATTCCAAGCGGCACCCTTCTTTGTGAAAGTGGTGCCCTGGTAGCGGCAGGCGAATTGTGCTCGAAGAGGAACCAGAGAACCTAAGAACTGGAGACAGGAAGGAACCAGAAAACCTAAGAACTGGAACTTAGATGGGTACCTTAGCGGAGTGATCCTAGGAGGTAGACCACTCCTAAGGGGGGGAGAGTTGTGCCCGGAGGCACAACGTGAGCCGATATGCCTGTGTATCTGTATGTGTGTCATCGGGAGTAATATGGGATTGACACGATGACCGTGAAATTGGGCTTGAAATCACGATGAGAATGAGTACCAGATGTCCGGGGTATGACACTATGACACTATGACACTATAGTAGTATGACATTACTGTGGGGTGATCATCGTGGCACTTAGTCAGACCCTCGAGGAATGGTCAGATTCGCATCGGGATCGGAAAGACAATGAAATCGATTATCAAATGTCGGGGGTATGACAGTATGACAGTATGACACTATGAAAGTATGACAGTACAGTAGTATGACATTACTGTATGACAGTCATCGTGTCAGTCCGTCGACGTAACATCTGAATCGAGAATGACGAATCGGAATTAGAAATGAGATCGGATCGGGAATTGAACGTTGAGCCGTGGTGTGACATCGGCTGCCGGGTGGTTGACCCTGCAACCTGAGTGACGAGTGAATAAGTGGAGCACTTGAGAAGTGTTTAGCCTTCAGAACTCGGAACCGAACTATCGTTTGCACCTCAATCTGGCCCTGATCCAGTATATTATAAAATCCGAATTGTGTACCTTTGCACGTTCAATCAAAAACATTATTCCGAGCATCTGTCGTACTGCCCACGGGCACAGCTGTTTTTATTCTTTTACATGTTGGAAATTTGGGCTTGCATATAAGAGCTTAGCATTCGATCTCAGAATATCAGAATTTCAAAAATTTTGTAGCTCTACGATCTTGTGCTGTGTTAAGATTGCCTGGATAATTACCGACACGAGTGAATGTTAAAGGCGAGTTTATGTTTACCCGCGAGTGTTGAGATTGCTCGGGTCCGGCAGTATTCGTCCCATCATGTGCACGCGTTTGCGACAGATAAAACTCTTACCACACACCGTAGACTTGAATAATCGTCAAACTCTTGAATAATCTACTTACTTTAGGTATATCGTAGCTCCAAAAAAGATAACGTAACCCCATTTTGTCGCGTTTTTGTCGACCTATGTCGTGTTAATTTAAAATCTATCGTTAGATCAAAACTTTTTTAAGGGCGCACAGGCATTTAATGTCGGGCATGTCGGGCATGTCGGTTTTTCGGTTCCACGTCGACAGAAAACAGAAAATGGGGAAAGCGCAATAGTGAATCTAGCACGTGCGTTTCAACCATTAAGGCAGTTGTGCCACCCGATGGGGGGAAAGAAGTATAAATCCGGACGCCACGTAGACGGTGAATGTCGGTCAGGATGTCGGTTTCCCCCAAAAATTTCATCGTTAAAACTGGTCACGCGACAGCGACATCCGACACGACACGACGACATCCGACATGCCGACATCGCGACAAAGTTCCCAAACCAGATACAACGACGGGCCTAAGTCTACTACTGGCCCATACTAAAGCTCTAAGTCTACTACCACTGGCCCATACTAAGTCTACCAACGCAAGCGACGGTGCACAGGCTTGAGGCGAGGCTCGTAAAGTCGTAAGCGCTGACAAAACCTTCGCACCTAGCTAAGCGCTAACGCCGTTACGTTCGCCTTACGTTAGGCCGAACGCTTCGTTTTTTCCTACTGAACTACGTTACGTTTCTACTGAACACTCATACGCAACCGAAAATTCATTCTGTTTTCCCCATCTGTGCCTATATAGGCTGGGAGAAAACATGCGCCAAAACGCAACGTTATAATGGATATGAAGGCAGATGATTATACCTGTCCGTCGCCTGCAGCTGAAGAAGGCGCAGGAGCAAGGATTGCACGACGAGCAAATTCCAGGAAAAACTACATCGTCGCGAAACAACTAGATGTAAACCGTGATTCGGTTCTGACAGCTGAGGAACTGGAGGTGGCTCGTCGATTCTCGACAGACGACGATGCCAAAGCCCGCGCTCTTCAAAGGCTGTTGCACTTTGATAAAGATCAAGACGGCGCAATCAGCGCTGAAGAATATAAGGTGACCACATAGGAGACTAGCGCGTTGAAAAACATGGCTACAGATAATAGCCCTCCACGCATGCTCCTAGTCGTCGGTGCTGACGACATTGCTTGTTGCTGCTATCTTCCTTTTACGCGTTGCGGACTGTCAGTCGGATAGAGCTTTTGCTATGCAAACGCGGTCTGCCACGTCCGACGGACGAGGCAGCTGGATGTGAGCCCCTAAAGAGATGAGGATATGAGAACATGAGACACATTAGGAGTGCGTTATTATTATCATATCGATCGTATCTACATCTTATCTTTCACCTGCGCCATTGCAGCTCATTCTGTAGCATATCTTCCCACGGATATATCCTTTGTGTTTCTGAATCCCTAACACATTCCTTAGCACTATTCACAGCTTGTTGTGCCCTTTGGATTGGAAGCGTTTGCCCAGATAATTCTTTGCGGGACTTGCAGGAGTTCCAAGATGCCGAGGATTCAAGAAACCGCCTGCATCTTCTGGAGTATATCCAAGAGTGTTTTAAAGAGATTTTGCATCGCAAAGGTATGTCGGAAACATCGTTCCTCTTATCAGCGGGTTTTTTAAAAACTGGGTTGATCCAACCTACTCTTTTCATAGTGGTTCTGTAGCGCGGACGCGAATCCGCAACCCGCGTCGCTGAATGCCCTGTTAGAAGTGCTTGTGCACCAAACACGAGCACGACTGTTCTTCCGAAATGGTCGATGCCTTGCGCCTTTCAATGAGTTTTGTTTGGATTCCTGAGATTGAAAATTGAGTGGAAACTTCCTATTTTGGGATAAAGAAGGGCTGTTGATAGTTCATTCAAGGGTGGCAAGGTTTAACACTACAGAGAACTATATCAACATGTTTTGTTTCATAGCTTTCGTGGCCTTCTACTTCGGCATCTTGTTTCTACAGGTAGAACCCTAAGCGGCCTTTGGGACTTCCTATTCCCTCGCATTGCATTTCAGGTGGGGCGCAGACAGCGTTGTGTCTGTGAAAGGGTGGTGGATGGTCATGCAACACGGGCTGAGCATCAGTCGAACGTGAGGAATAGGACTGAGCATCAGTAGAACGTGAGGAATAGGGCTGAGTAGCAGTGAAAATCAAAGTTTCTGAATCAGAAGTATAACGTGCATTTAAGAAGAACATTGTGCAGAAAGTGCGGGCTGGGTGAACATAATATGCGGACACTGCCTCTGCTTGCAGAGGCACCACCAGCCGCGGTCAGTATACCACAGGGGCACGAGCCTACCGAGGGATCCGCTAAAACAGTAGCTTGCGAGCAGAAGTGGGGCATCTTCTTGTCATCTGTCACGCTCTAGGTGTGAAGCCGAAGTGCAGACGCTGCGCGTTTCATGTGATTGAAGGTTCGAGGCTTTCGAAAATATGCAGAAAGCTTGTGCTGCTACCCAGCGATGGACTACGCCCTAAACCAAATCATGACGTCCTGGGTGAGGCGACTGGAGACCAGCGAGGGACGTGTTTTGCACGATACTGAATCTGAGAGCCTTGCACCCGCACCCGGGAATGCAGTTCTTTTCCAGTTTTAGTGTATACTGGTGGAAGAAGATGTGGTGGCAGTGAGAATTGCTGTGGATGGCATGGCTGTTGCAATTAGAGCTGCGGCGCTATTGAGGATGAAACGTTAATATGAGCCGATGACGTGGGGGTGCAAGGCTAATCCTCACGATGGGTGGAGGCATAGGGGGTGCAGCACCAAGCCTCACCACGGGTGGGCGAATAAGGGGGTGCAGTACAAGGCCTTACAACGGGTGAAGAAGTGGGGGTCGCAATGCATGGTATCACGACGGGTGGAGGAGTGGGGGTCGGAACACATGGCCTCACGACGGGTGGAGGAGTGGGATTAACCTGGCCTCAGGACAGGTGGAGGAGTGGGGGTGGAACACATGGCCTCAATGACGGGTGAGGAGTGGTCGGAACACATGGGGTTCCTCACGACGGGTGGAGGAGTAAGGAACACATATTCAATGACGGGTGGAGGAGTGGGGTCGAACACGATGGCCTCACGACGGGTGGAGGAGTGGGGTTGGAAACACATGGCCTCAGGACGGGTGGAGGAGTGGGGGTTGGAACATGATATTCAGGACGGGTGGAGGAGTGGGGTCGGAACAATATGGCCTCACGACGGATGGAGGAGTGGGGTCGGAACATGTGGCCTCACGACGGATGGAGGAGTGGGGGCCGGAACACATGGCCTCAGGACGGGGTGGGAGGAGTGGGGTTGGAACAGATGGCCTCACGACGGGTGGAGGGAGTGGGGTCGGAACACATGGCCTCACGACGGGTGGAGGTTTGCGGGGTGCAGCGCAAGGCGTTTATAGCATATGACATCACCTTCGCTCTCAGTCAGACGGTGAAAACAGCCCCGTCCTCTTTGCGCCACGCTCCCTTCGCTCTCAGTCAGACGGTGAAAACAGCCTTTGTCCTCTTTGCGCCACGCTCCCTTCACTCTGGGCATGTTCCTGCATACCTAATCCTAATCCACAATTCCTCCATAGCTAATCCTCCATTCCGTAACACCACTATTGGTGCGCTTAGGTTAGGGGTTTAGGGTTTAGGGATCTCTGAAGCACTAAACCCTATTGCACAACTCAATCTCGCATCATCTAATAGCTCGCCCTCCACATCTCACGAACACTCGCAGTCACCGGATCCCCGATTCTGCGGCTACGGTGGTGCCAAAGGAGTCGGTCCAAGGATAAGCACACCGGTGAGCATATGGTGAGCTGCGCAGAATCCGCATAAGTGTCCCGAAGTGTGTGCTGAATCCTTTGATCCCCGGTGAGGGTACATAGTGCAGCCGATCCTTTCTGGTGTAGTGACGCCAAAGGAGTCGGTGCAAGGATAAGCACCACACCGGGTGCGGGTACATCGTGCGCGCCGATCTTCTGCCGCGATATGGTGCCAAAGGAATCGGTCAAAGGATGAGCCACACAACGGGTACTTCATCGCAGGTTCTGCCGCTGACCGCCACGGGGGAATATGCCAAAAGCTTCACTTCCGCCACGGAGGTTTATTCCTGGCTGGTAAGTCGGTGTTGCAAGACCCGCCCCAAGCAGGCCACGGCGCGCTTCTCTTCTCTCGGCTCGCGGCGCGCTTCTCTTCTCTCGGCTCGCGGCCCGCTTCTCTTCTCCTGGCTCGCGGCGCGCTTCTCTTCTC
>LGRX02034789.1:0-16691 GCA_001247695.2 Cymbomonas tetramitiformis | reverse complement strand
GCTGGTTCGTGCTCAAGGCTGGTTCGTGTTGGGTCCGTGCTCCAGGCTGGTTCGTGCTGGGCTCGTGCAAACAGTTCAACTATGGGTGGTTTGTGTTGGGTGTGCAGACGTTTCGGATGTGTTGGTGCCGTTCAAGACGGGCTCCAAATTTACCTGCGTCCATCCAAGCCACTTAAGGTTGATCAGGCTTTCAGAGAGCCCCCCCCCCTTCGGTGTCTTGAGAGAGATCTCAGGCATGTTCTATTACAGTGCAGGACTCAACTCACCAACAAGGACCGTCTCTTTCCAGGTGTCGTTGAATTCTTCGTTAGGTGATGTTGCCTCTGCGCTGCAAGTATCATCGTCCTCGTCCTGTTGCGCGGCCAGAATCTTATCGGTTGTCACTGATGAGGTGTCCTCCTGCAAGGGCCCCTTCCTCCGCTTCAGCACATGGCATCCCCGAGGACGCTGACTCAACAAAGGGAAGCACGCTGCATCAAAACATTGCTGGAACCAAAACCGCGCTAACACGTGGTCATCCTCAATGACACATGGGCATCCTCAAAACAACGCTGAAACGTGGTCATCCTTAATGACACGTGGATATACACGCTGTATGCAGCGTCGCCGCCAGAATATACACGCAATACGCAGCGTCCCTCGCCAGGATATACACGCAGTGCGCAGGGTCCCCCGCCGGGATATACACGCAGTGCACAAGATCCCCCGCCGGGATATACACGCAGTGCGCAGGGTCCCCCGCCGGGATATACACGCAGTGCGCGGGGTCGCCAGCGGGATATGCATGGTACTGGCGTCTGCCCGGAATATACGCGGTGCGCAGCGTCCCCCGCTTCGGGATAGCACGCGATACGCAGCGTCTCCCTTCGGATATACACGCAGTGGGCAGGCTCCCCCGCCCGGGATAGCCATACAGTGCAGATCCCTCGCCCGGGATATGCACTTGGTGCGCAGGGTCCCCCGCCGGGAAATACACGCAATGTGCAACGTTCCCCGCCGGGAAATACACCCAATGTGCAACGTCCCCCGCCGGGATATACACGCAGTGCTCAGCGTCCCCCGCCGGGATATACACGCAGTGTGCAGGCTCCCCCGCCGGGGTATACACGCAGTGCACAGGCTCCCCGCCAGAAATGCATAATGTACAACGTCCCCCTTGAGGATATACACTTAGTGCGCAGCGTCCCCCGCCCGGGATAGCACGCGATGCGCAGGGTCCCCCGCCCGGGATATACACCGCGTCGCAGCGTCTCCCGCCCCGGGATATACACGCAGTGCGCAGGGTCCCCGTCGGGATATACGCCCAGTGCGGAAGCTCCCCCGCCCGGGATATACGCAGTGCGCAGCGTCCCATGGGATATACACGCAGTGCGCAGGGTCCCCCGCCGGGATATACGCCCAGTGCGCAGGATCCCCTGCCGGGATATACACGCAGTGCGCAGCGTCCCCCGCCGGGATATCAAGGTATGTCTTACGCGAGGTCGACTTTACACAAAACTTCCGAAAATATTTTTATTCGATAAACATGTCGCTCAAAGCATTTTAAACAAATTGCACGCTCTAGGTATACAATTGACCCAGGCATTGAAAAGTTATGGTCGATACTGCTCAGTTATCTCCCATACTTAACCATACTTAAGCGGATACTTAAATCACTTATATCTCACGATCTAGAAAATCAGAAGTTTTGTGTAAAGTCGACCTTGCGTAAGACATACCTTGATATACACGCAGTGCGCAGCGTCCCCCGCCGGGATATACACGTAGTGTGCAGGCTCCCCCGCCGGGGTATACGTGCAGTGCGCAGGCTCCCCCGCCGGGATATACACGCAGTGCGCAGGCTCCCCCGCCGGGGTATACACGCAGTGCGCAGGCTCCCCCGCCGGCATATACTAGACAATTATTATTTGGAAAATAATAATTTGGGTTTTTGTGGAGCAATGCGCGCAAACCCTAAGTGTAGGGTCGCCAGGCCCGTCTGCCAGATCGATGCCACACCGTTGTCTGTGGCATCGGGACGGGGGGAGTCACCGATCGCCGTGATCGGTGACACATGACACGTCTGGGCTTGACACGAGAAGTTGGTTGTTAACAACTTTCTCAGGGAGTGTCAAGCAGTTTTTTCGGAATCTCAGCCTCAGGAGCAACGCTCCATCTCTGTTCTTCCTTTCTTTTGATTCCGAAAAGGTATTCGCAAAATTATTGGATATCGCGCAGCGAGTATCATATATTTTCGCTCTGTTTACGTGGATGTCTGGACAGTTGCAAGCTAGGCCTAGAGGATCGTACGGACAGCCCACGGAGAAAGACGCGGGAACGCAAACCGACATCGCAGGGGTGCGCGCGCCTTTGTTGGAGGATCGTACAGACAGGAGGGACTGGTCGCACCCAGTTTTCGTACCCTGCAAGTGCAAGTTCAACTGTCCTTACTGGGACCCGCGTGATCCGTACGAAGGGTACGTTTTCCGTACGCACGGGTACCGGTGATCGAGCTGGAGGTGCCGGAAGCAAATTCTACTTTTCCGTGCTTCGTGTGCTGGGAGAGCGACGTGTTCTCTCACGCTAAGTGGCAAACTCGGGAGCCGATCCCGAACCCGCTGCGCCGCAGAGACGGGCGCTCGTTCGTGAAGACCAACCTTTGCGCGATTTGCGCGGGAGAGGTGTGGTAGACAGACTCGGGCAGCGTCTGGTTTCCGATCGGCAGGGGCACAACTTTTGGCCTTCGAGAAGAGCTAGGGAGACATGGCAGGTCAACGAGGAGAAGGCGGGAGCCGGAGGCTGTCGTCGCCGGAGGTGAACCGGACGCTGGACCAGTACCGGCGGGCGGCGGTTTGGTGTACCAGAACCAGGATCGCAGCGGTGGAGAAGCTGCTGGTGCTGGCTCATCCCTCCAGACCAACAACGAAGAGTGGGGTACTGGAGGATCGGAAGGACATGCTGATCGAGTTCCAGCGGCTGGAGGAAGCGATCGTGGGGGACATGCCGAGGGACCTGGAGGGCCCCACCGACGATCTGGTGGAAGTGGGGCTCTTTGAGACTGACCGGCGGGTGGTGCGCGGTGAGTGGCCACTGGGGGAGCCAGGAGACAGGTGGGAGAGCCTGCGCGGGGTGGCAGCGAAGGAGCGACGCAGGGTCATGGCGTGGGCGACCGCGGCGAGGGACATGCAGCAGGAGACGCGGCCTGGATCGCAGGCATCTCCGAACGGGAGCGGCAGCCCCGGGTCTTCGGGGCCCTCACCCAGAGGAGTGCTGCGCACGGAGGACGAGGTACAGCGCATGGTGGACGCGGCAGTCGCGGCGGCGCTGGCGGGGCGCGGCCCGATCAGCCAGGGCGGCAGCGGTAAGGAGCGTGATCCGCCCGTGTCACTGCGAGAGGTGGCGCGGGCGTTGGCAGGGAGGCGCCGAGGGTGGTCATGGACGGAGTGCGAGCGCGTGATCACGGAGATCAGGGTGGCCGCGGTGCGCCAGGCAGCCGAGCTGGCGCGGGTGAAGCACAGCTTTGGGCGGCACCCAGCGAGGCGGGTGGAGCCGTGGGAGTTCGAGCTGCTGGACAGCAAGTTCCCCGCGTGCAGGCAGGAGCAGTGCGGGCTGGAGGAGCTCCAGGAGGGCAAGAAGGTGCGCACAAAGCATCTCCATGCGTACATCGACCTCGCACTACGGGAGCTGGCGGACATGCAGCGGGCGCTGGCAGGCGTGCCAGGGATCGAGCAGCCGGCGTTCGACGAGGAGTGGGCAGCAGCGGCCGCAGTGAGCAGGAAGAGGCGAGCGGTGCGGCAGCCCAGCGGGTCGGACGGCGAGGACAGCGAGAGCGAGGAGAAGAAGCGGGCGGTTTTGGAATTCAGAGTCGGGTTATTTGCAACAAGCAACTGCTAACTTTCATTATCATAAGATATACCAGTTCGCAGCTCGAAACGCCACGAACATTTGCGCGCCATCATTACTGATTGGCCAGTCTAAGTGAAAGTTCGCTATTTATTCAGTTATGACGTGCCACTGCCAGGTTCATAACGACTGCAGTGACACGTCTGCGATGGGCCGTGAACTATTACACACAGTGTCTTGCCGATGGTCATCACTTGATCCAACGGCCACGATCAGTTCAGCAGATCTAGATCTAGATCTAAGGGTTTCATAGGGTTTCTTCAGGGTTTCTTCAGGGTTTGATCATCCTGAGTGCTGTACAGGGCCTAGACAGTCATGCTTTACATCAAACTGATCAGCAGGCACTGCAGATTCCAACACCCCTTCTAAAGGGTGACTGTCTAGTTGTCCTACTGCCAGTTCTTGGGAATGGTGCCCCTTCAGTCAGCAATGCCCAGTTCTTGGGATGGTGCCCCTCCAGCTCCAGTCTTTGGGATGGTGCCCCTTCAATCTTCAGCGGTCTCCACGAGGCAGGTTCATGACACCCAGTCGCTCTCGATGCACACGAAATACAGGGAGTGCCAGGGGCTTGGTCATGATGTCAGCGGTGTTGTCATCTGTCCCAGTGTATAGCGCCTCTGTGTCCTTGGCCTTGATCAACTCCCTGATGTACATGTTCCTGACCTCGATGTGCTTGGATCTGGAGTTGTTCACGTAGTTGGTGGCCAGGTGAATGGCTCCCTGGTTGTCACAGTACATGGGCACTGGCCTGCATATGTCCACCAGGGAGTCCAGCACGTTGAGAACATACTTGACTTCACGAGCTCCCTCAGACATAGCGATAATCTCGGCCTCGGTAGTGGATAGGGACACGCTCTTCTGGATCATGGACGAGAAAATGATCAGACTCCCACATAGGAATACTGCAATGCCAGAGGTGCTCCTTCTGGTTACCTTGCACCCAGCATAGTCAGAGTCAGTGTAGATGGATAGGGGCAAGGGCCTGCTTGGTCCAGTACCACCCCCCCCAGGCACTGAAGCAGTGCGCAGCACCAACTCGTAGTCCTTGGTGCCCTTCAGGTACCTCACCACCTGCTTCAGAGCCATGAAGTGCTCTGGACCATACGTGGTGCAGAACCTCGATAGAACCGATACTGCCGCCATTATGTCAGGCCGGCTGCAGCGAGCCACCCACTGCAGCTGCCCCAGGAGAGCACTGTAGGGCATAGCTCCCTTGCCATCAGCAGGTTCCAGTGCAGTGCCAGGTGACATGGGTAGGCTCGCTGGCTTGGCATCATCCAGGCCATAGGTACTGATGATCTGGGTGATATAACCAGACTGGCACAGGTATGCTGTGTCACTCCCCCAGCGCACCCCGATGCCCATGACCAGGTCCAGCACGCCAAGATCCTTGCATGCATACTGCGCATGGAAGGATGACACAAAAGTATCATACCAGGACTTGTCATTGGTGGCCACCAGATAGTCGTCGACATAGGCCAAGATGATCACTTGGAGAGTGGAGTCCCGGATGAAGTACAGGCATGGCTCCACGTCACTTCTCTTCATTCTGGGGTCATACCCCATGATGAATGCATCTGAGGTGTCAAACCACTCCTTGCCCGCCTGCTTGAGTCCATATACAGCTTTCAGTAGCTTGGCACACCTGTGCCCCCCATAATCCAGCCCTCGGGGAAGGCGCACATACAGGTCCTCCTCGAGCACGGAGTTCAGAAAAGCAGTGTCCACGTCCATGTGGTACACTATGAGGCCCAGGTTGAGGGCGAGGGTGATGACAACTCTCACAGAGGACAGCTGGGTGCACGGGGCGAAGGTGTCGTAGTAGTCCACGCCATACTCCTGCTTGTTCCCTCGCACACATACTCTGCTCTTCCTCTTCAGCAGCTCCCGGTTCTTGTCCAACTTGACCTTGAGGACCAGAGACATCTCCAGCAGCTTCACCCCAGTTGGCACGTTCTCCTCATCCAGCATCTGCAGAGCCCCCTTGATCTGCACCAGCGCCTCCAGCTCATCCTGAATAGAGCTGAGCCATTCAGCACAGTCAGGCGCTGTCAATACCTGAGCATGAGATCTTGGTTCAGTCACCCCTGCAGGCAGCAGGGACTCCTGAGCAGCTGGTTTTCCAGTTTCCTGCACACCAAGGCATGTGTGTGTAGGTGGAAATCGAACATCTCCCTCAGGCAGGTCCAACATGGTGAAGTTGGTGAGGAGCACCAAGCAGTAGGGTTGAGCATGTGGCCCAAGAGCACGTCCACACACCATGGCTTCCTCGTAGTCCCCCTTCCCTGTCACAGCGCGCACCTCGGTGAAGAGTGGATAGTGGGCATTGATACTCCCATATGTAGGGCAGTCCCTCAGTAGTGACAGGCGCTCACTGCCTGGCTCGAGATATGAGCTCAAGCTCACCCAGCACACGTCGTCAGAGGTCTCCACCTTCACAACAGCCACAATCTCGTCACTACCTTCAGGGATGTACACACCCTGCTCCAGCACAGCAGTCTTCAACAGCGTAGGCGGAGGATCCACGTAGGGCGCATCCAGAGTGGTAGCCATGAAGTTGGTCTTGAGAGGGGTCACTGCAGAAGGGTCCCATGAGGTGATCACCTTACCCAGCGTGTCCAGCTTCTCCGAGAAGGTGACCATACCAGAGTTGACCACCTTGCCAGCATCACAATCATAAAGTAGATAGGCAGATGACACCTCTGAGTGTCCAACATATCTGACCTCACGTGCCCGGTTGCTGAGCTTGTGTTCACGGACCGTGGGGTCAATGAAGGGATAGGCCCTGCACCCAAATATCCGTAACTGGGACAGGTCAGCGTGCTTGTTCCTGGTAAGGTAGTAGGATGAAGTCCACCCCAGAGCCTTGCGGAACGTGCGGTTGAGGATGTACACTGCATGGCGGGTGGCCAGAGGCCACATACTTGAACCAAACCCAGAGGTCAGCAGAAGTGCTCTGGCCATAGCTTGCACATCTCGGTGTGACCTCTCCACCCTCGCCTGGTTCTCGTGCAGGTACGGTGAGCCATGCCTCTGCTCAATCCCATGTTCCTCACAGAAGGCTGCAGTCTGTCCAGCTATCATGGTGCTGTCGCCATCGGTGTGGAGCACCATGTGGTAGTCACTGGATAGGCCCATGGTGCTCCTCAGGCGCTTCACCTCCTTCAGATACTGCTGGAAGGTCTGGAGGTAGTCCGACTTGACCTTCAGGTAGAAGATGGATATCCATGTAGTGCAGTCATCAACAAATAGTGCAAACCACCTGAACCCCCCAGCACTGACCCTGAAAGGCCCACAGGTGTCTGACCACACAAGATTGCCCAGCTCTTTGGACAGCTCCCTCCCTGTTGGCTTCACAGTAGGCCTGATGGCCTTGGTCAGCCTGCAGGCAATGCACCTTTCGGGGCAATGCTGCACAGGGCTGCCAGAGTACTGTGACTCGGTGATACTCATGGGGACACTCTGAGCAAACATGTGGTCAATAGACTTGTCACCAATGTGGCCCAGTCTTACATGTTGCAGCATCTTGATGTCAAGTCGCTCCGTGGTGTGCGAGTCCTTGAAAAGCACCACTACTGGCCACTTGATGTCCTCGATCCACACACGATCCTCTCCACAGGGATCCAGGTTGGCTACATTATAGCATGACTCCCGTGGTGCAGAAAAGATCCTAGCACCAACAGGGTATTCATGAATGATGTCAAACTGAGAGACCAGACTCCACCAGCTCGCTGTAACCCATTTAGGTAATATGAGCATGAACTTGGTGTTAGAGGGGTCTCTGGCGAAGTCAGCGAGGGCCTTCTGGAGACATCGTAGAATAATGTCGTGGTCAAACGGTGGGTTCCCATAGCACTGCTTGCCAGCCCAGTCCTTGTCAAAGCATGAGTCAGTGATGGTACAGTGATGCTCCAGGATGTGGTTGTCATCAGAGGAAAATAGCTCCAGGAGAAAAGGACCATGAGTAGTGAAGTGAGGCTTGGTGTCTTCAAACTTCCAGTCAGAACGGTCTCGTTGATCGTCAGTATGTGTCACAGCACAGGCTAGATGTGTATCCAGAGTGCCATATGTGTCTTCATGCATAATATACTGGTTGCCAACTCTGGCAAAGGAGAACACAACCCCCCCTTTGGATAAAGTTCTAGCCCCAAAGTCCACACTGAAACCTGCATCCTCCAGGGCCACCACAGATAAAAGGTTGAAGGGCTGACCAGGTATGCAGTGCGTGTCCATGAAGCGCAGCCCAATCACACGCCCAGACTCCACATCTCTCTTGGCAAAGGTCACTGAGCCACTGCCAGAGGAGTCCACAGACTGGCTCTGCACCACACTGAAAGTCTCACAGGCTGTAGCATCATAGTCCGCATTAAACATGTGGACAGAGTTGAAAATGTGCTTGGTGGCACCACTGTCAATAACAGCACTCTTGCCCCCATCAGACCGAGTGCGACCGTCACCAGCACGCACACCACATGCCACCTGAGCATGGCATAAGTCCACCTCCTCGATAAGGTCATCACATGCATCACCACAGCAGTCCTCACAGCCGTCCTCATAATAGTCACTGGGGAGCAGACCCACAGCACAGAGGCGAATCTTGCGAGGTGGAGAAAGTAGTCCAGAGGCCCAATCATCAGAGGGGTCATAACCCACTCCTTCAACGGGCTGCCCAAGGTCCACAGAGTCCTCCCCCTCGTCCAAGTGCCCATGGTACACACCCTCTTCCTCCTCGTCAGAGTCAGAGGCATCCTCCAGATCTGGTAGAGAATCACCACAATCTGAGGCAGAGTCCGAACCTGAAGTGAGGTCAGGAGCCTCTACAGCAGAGGCACTGCTAGGCAGCTCAGAGACAGAGAGAGGATCAGGCATACAGCTGTCCCCCATTGGTTGGTAAGACCAGGAACCCCGGTCTCCAATAAGCTGAGCATAATCAGGTGAGCCCACCATATCAGCAGAGCCAGAATCACCTGTCACTGGCCCCTCCTCCTCCTCATCAGAGTCAGAGGCATCTTCCAAGTCTGGCAGAGAATCATCACCATCCGAGTCATCGTCCGAGGACTCATCTACACCCCACCCCTCATCGAAGGACAGCACGCCTGCATAGTGCTGCACCACCCGTACCAAGGCTCTAGTGGCCTTCCCGAGCTCAGAGGCCCAGCTGTGCAGGTCTTCAAGCGAGGTGCGCACCATCACAGACTCCAGCTTCAGCAATATATCCATGTCATCTGTAAGCTGCCTGATGAGGTTGCGCTGGTAGAGGATCACCCCGAGACTGACAGTACACTCAACACCACGAGGAAGGGTAGTGCCCCTGTCAAGTATGTCACAAGCACGAAGGTATATCTCCACAGTCCCAGCCATCATGATAGAATGCCACTGCTGCAACTCAGGCTTGAACCACAATTGCCTGGGGGATATCTGAAAAATGCCACCCAGGTGTTGGTCACGTCCACAATCCCACTGGGCCTGTGTCCTCTTCAGACGAGCCTTGTCAGGGAAGAAGGCAGTGAGCACATCAATGTAGACCCACAAGTCATACACAGGCACAACTCTGGCGCCTTGAGAATGCTTGTTGGGGACGTAGCAGTGGTGCTTCTTCCTGGTCCTGCGAGGAGGGCACCCCACTGAAGACAACTCCACACGAGGTGCACTCACAGTGCCCTCACTGTCCTCGGTGCACCCATCAGTGGCATGGGACACAACGAGCTCAGGCTCGCCCACGTCCACCAGGACAGAGTAGTAATTGAACACCGGGAGCTCATAGGGCTGGGACTCCACAGGTACAGAGCCCCGACCACATATCCAATGCTCGCGCTGGGCCAAACTCAACCCAGAGATGCTGAGTCTGAGTTTAGCAGAGTCATTCTCAAAGGTGTTCCAGCGCCATGCAGCCTCACGGGCAGCTCTCTCCCAGTGAGTGAATAAAGTCCCACCAATATCAGAGTGCTTCTCCATCTCGCCAGCAGTGTGGGGCACAACACTCGCACCTGACTCTGAGCTGAGGGCAGAGTGTTCACCTTCCAGAAATTCACACAACGAGAACTCCTGGTACGTCGACAGCTGGCTCGAAGTCGGACAAGAGGTCAGCGAGCCAGAGATGCTACCACAACCAGATTCCAACAGCCCAGAACCGTAGTGACTGGAATATATATCTTCACCAGCCTCGTCCAGACCAGGGTGCAAGTCAGATGTACTCGCCTCCCGAATAGCGAAGGCGACCTCACCAGCTTCTTCCAGTCCAGGATAAAGCTCAGATTTCCCAGCTGCAGCGCCAAGATGTCCACCAGGCTTCGGTAAGCTACCATTCTTCTCGTAGTCAGCCACTCTCTTGAGAACCGCCTCCTTGGCGGTCGCCGTAGCCTTCTTGAGGAAAGCCTCCCGCTTCTCGACGTTCTTGATGAAGCAGTCCTTAGCAGAGTGCCCGCGTCTGTGACACACAGGGCACGGCACCTTGACAGCCAGCTGCTTCCTCTTCCCCTCCTCCTGCCTGCGCCTGTCGTCAGCGATGGCACCAGCAGTCTCAGATTGAGTCTGCAGTGCGTGGGCAGTTTGCGCTACACCAGCGCGCGGAGCGAGTATGGTGTCGTAGTGAGATGCTACCTGGGCCGACAGCACACTTACGGTCGGCATGGCCTCAGACATAAATTTGGACTTGACGAGCATATAGTCCGGGTGCAGTCGTACAACAGCCATGGCAGTAAACATGGTCTCAACTGTCTCCATACACAGCGGCTTGCCAGAAGGCGTAACGCGCGTATTCGCGGAGTATTCGCGTATACGACGAATTGCCTCCCGCGACTCCAAAAACGTGGGGAGAGGAGGAGCAAGCCTCGAGAGTTGATTCGGTAGCGACAACAGCTTGTCCACCTGAGTGATGAAGTAGACAGCGCTGGTGTCGTGTCGCAATTGGGCCAGTTCTCGCCAAGCTCCGTGACCGTCAGAATCCTCTTCGTAGCTACGAACAAGAGCGTTCGCAGTACCCGTGGTAACGCGGCAGAGGAAGTCATAAAACAGTTGATTCGCTTCCTCAAGATAATGTTTATCCTCCCTCACCTCTTGGAGCGGAGTAGACGCCATAAGCAACAATGCTAGAGAAGGGTGGCGTAAAGACGGCTTAATTCTCGAAACAAACTCGTCCCAATGTCCTTCCTGGTCAGTTTTACCAGAAAAGTGCGAGTCCGCGGTAAGCCCCTTAGTCATATAAGAAAGACTAGGCAAAGGACGTTGCCCACTAACGGGCGACAAAGGTAGATGCTTGTCCTCAGGGACAGGAGCGGCGTTGAGGCCTGGTTGATGAAGGTTGCTCAGGCTGTAGAGCTGAGCACTCAAACCTTTCACCATATCCTTAAGCGCCGAGATATCCTCCTGCTGATTCTGCTGATTACTCAGTATAACATCTCGCGAAGTCGACTCGCCAGAATAGGACACTTCATACTCTGGCGCGCTACCCGCAGGTGGCGGTGTCGCAGCTTGGCTGTAGCTCTTCCCTTTGACCATAGTGAATTCTCTTACCCGCAGCGGAAAATTTGCGTGATAAACAAAAATGGATCCTCACTTACAACGTAAGTGGGCCCATAACCTTTTAGAATTCAGAGTCGGGTAATTTGCAAAAGCAACTGCTAACTTTCATTATCATAAGATATACCAGTTCGCAGCTCGAAACGCCACGAACATTTGCGCGCCATCATTACTGATTGGCCAGTCTAAGTGAAAGTTCGCTATTTATTCAGTTATGACGTGCCACTGCCAGGTTCATAACGACTGCAGTGACACGTCTGCGATGGGCCGTGAACTATTACACACAGTGTCTTGCCGATGGTCATCACTTGATCCAACGGCCACGATTAGTTCAGCAGATCTAGATCTAGATCTAAGGGTTTCATAGGGTTTCTTCAGGGTTTCTTCAGGGTTTGATCATCCTGAGTGCTGTACAAGGCCTAGACAGTCATGCTTTACATCAAACTGATCAGCAGGCACTGCAGATTCCAACAGGCGGCAGCGAAGGCGCGATTCGGGTCCCTTCGTACGGCGACGGACTTCGGCGAGCGCTGGACGGCAGCCTGGCGGTGAAGGACATCACGCGCCCGCCAGGTGAGATCGCTGTGCCTGCTAGACCCTTCCTCCACGCAGGTGGGGCGCTTAAGGGGATGGACATCCGGGTGTCGCGTCCCGGAGGCGACTACGAGGAGGGAGGCGCGGAGTGGCGATTGGACGCGAAGAGGGGGCTGGTGCTGGAGGCCAAGGCCAAGCACTGCCGTAGCTTCGACGAGTGGAAAGAGACCTTCACGATGCTGGCGTGCAAGGCCCCCGAGGAGGCGCGGGACCTGCTGCTGCAGTTCCGGAAATGGATGCGTCTCATGTCGATCGACTACTCTTGGGACCACCTCCGCAAGTTCTACGATCATCTCTGTGTGCGGATGGAGAAGGAGGCCTCCACTACCTTCGAGCTGGTGTCGTACACCGCCCATTGGGAGATGTACAAGCGGGACAAGGGCATCAAGGAGAAGGGCTACGGAGGAGGTGGTGGGGGCGGCAGCAGTAGCTGGAGCGCGGGAGGTACCGGCAGCCGCTACCCGAAGAAGCCGCGGGTGTCGGACCCGGAGCAGTCGGATGCAGGTGTGGTGAAGCCGGACAAGCCCGGCAAGCGGCGAGGTGTGGACAAGCAATCGCAGAAGGCATGCTTTGATCACAACTCACAGGCGGGATGCGGGAGGAAGGCCTGCAGGTTCTCTCACCACTGCGTCAAGTGTGAGAGCAAGAGCCACGTGCACTACGAGGGCCACGAGTGCACGGCGCCTGCGGGTGCCCGTGGATGATGGGACGGGCGGTGGAGCCCGGGGGAGGCCACGCCCCCGGGGGAGCTGGAAGGTGGCGGAGGGGCGCAGGGGGCGCCAGAGGGGGAGATCGTCGTGGAGCCGGAGACGGAGCGCGTAGAGGGCGTGGCGATGGCGAGCGGCGATCGGGAGCCCGAGCCTGCAGGCGAGGCGTGCGAGATGCAGGTGGAGGACGCGGAGCCGTGGTGGGCACGGCTTCGGAGGCTGCTGGTAGCGCCGGTGTGGGATGCAGCGGGGGCACCGTTGCCGGCGGCGCCGGCTGCGGCGCCGGCGGTGTCCCCGGCGGGTACCGGGTGCGGTGAGCACTACCCGGCGGTGGCGGAGTCGAGGTCGGCGAGGTGGCCGGCATTGCGTGCAGCGATCGTGGAGGGCGCCAGAGTGAGGGGCCTCTCCGGTACGGGCACGACGGAGGAGGAGCGCACTCGCTTCCAGCAGGAGGTGCGCGATGTGGGAGCGCAGGTACCGCTGATGTCGGAGAGAGCGCACCTTCTCGTTGAGGCGCTGAAGGATTGGCCAGACGTGGTCTTCCTGGTGCGAGGTGCGGCATGTGGCGTCGGTTTCCCGTTTGCAGGCGAGGAGCCAGACGAGCCGTACATCGTGGAGGATTACGTGGGAGACGAGCACGCGGAGGTCATGACCGCGGAGCTCGCGAAGGACATGGCCGCGGGGAGGATCTTCGACGCTCGCGATTGGCTACCGCGGGGCGTGTCGGCCCTCGGGATGGTAGAGCGACTCCGCAAGGGGAAGCTCAAGTACCGTCCCGTTTGGGACTACTCGCGACCTTCGTTCGTCGGCGTCAACGACTGGATCGAGCTCCAGAAGGACGAGTTCACGACAGTCAAGGACGCGTACTCGCTGCTACGACCGGGCATGTACATGGTGAAGGTGGACTTGGAGGAGGCGTACAGGTCGTTGCCCGTCGCGTCGCAGTACTGGGCAGCGCAGTGCTTCCAGTGGCGCGGCAAGCGGTACATGGACACGCGCAGCCCTTTCGGGAACCGCGCGTTGCCGGGCATCTTCATGCGCTACACGCGGGCGATTGTGGCGTGGATGCAGGCGCAGGGAGTGCCGTGCGCCGGTTATTTAGATGACTTCTTCATGGTGGCGCGCACGGCAGCTGAGGCTCAGGAGATGATGGACCTCATGATCGAGTTCGTGACCATGCTGGGCTTCAAGGTGAACCGGGCCAAGTGTGAGGGTCCAGCGCGACGTCTGGAGTTCCTTGGCGTGTTACTGTGCACCGATGGCGAGACATGCACAGCGTCGATCGACGAGGAGCGCGTGCAGCAGGTGACGGGCAAGCTGCGGGAGATGCGCGCGGAGGCGGCGACGGGACCGGTGCGCAGGCGCAAGCTCGAGTCGCTGCTCGGGCTGCTGGCATTCTGCGCGCAGGTGGTGTGGGGGCTGTCGCTCTACACGCGACAGGGCTTCGCGCTCTCGCGGCGACAGCCGGCAGGTCGCGCGTGACGGTGAGCACGGGCGTGATGCAGGACCTGAAGGTGGTGGAGCGCGTCATCCGTTTGTACAACGGGCGCAAGGTGGTGCTGCACAAGGAGGACGTGCACGAGGACGCCTTCGCGACGGACGCGTCGCTGAGGAAGGGGATGGGCGGGCACTGCCAGCCCGACTACTTCCTCGTCTCGTGGGAGGACCTGGCGGAGATGCCGCAGCGCGACTTCTACCCTTTCATGAGCAAGGCGAAGTCCCACATCAACTACCTCGAGCTCTTCGCGGTGTGGTGGGCGCTGGCGCTGTGGGCGCACAGGCTGTCGGGGTGGACGCTGGTGGTACGGATCGGCAACCAGTGCGCGCTCAGTGGACAAGTTCTGGGGGCCGGTCGAGTACATCCCACTGCTGCGCAAGATCTTCTACCTTTGCGCGTAGCACGACATCCGGCTGCGCCCGAAGTACATCTCCTCGAAGGACAACCTCCTGGCGGACTTGCTCTCGCGGCTGAAGCTCGAGGAGTTCCACATACGGTGGGCGATGCGCAAGCGGGAGGTGCTGTGGAGGCAGGACCGGGACGACTGGCAGTTCTCCCCGGTCTTGTTCGCGGAGATGGACGAGGAGTTCGGGCCGTTCACCCTGGACGCGTGCGTGGCGTCCTCGCGGGCGAACGCATTCTGCGTGCGGAGCTGGAGCGCGGAGGATGACGCGCGCAAGCAGCGCTTCGACGGGCTCAACACGTGGGCGAACCTCCCATTCTCGGTGATGTACGAGATCTTGCTCAACTTCTTGAAGTGCAAGCGCAGGCGGCAGATGGGCACGGGCGGGTGCTTCCTGGTGCCGGTGTGGGAGGGGGACGAGGCGTACGAGCTGGTGTCGGGGATGCGCGAGGTGTTCCGTCCGGTGCGCAAGTACCGGGCGGGCACGATGCTCTTCACAGCGCCAGCGCTGGACGGCAAGGGCCGCTCAGAGTGGGGGGCCCACTCGGTGGGATGTGCTGGTGGTGCGCGTGCCACTGGAGCCAGTGGAGTTGCCTGACTGGGTGTGATCGGGGCGCAGAGGAGCTGCTGGAGGAGCTGGCAGTGGCGGTGGAGCGCTACCAGGACGGGGCGTACGCCGAGAGCACGCAGAGATCCTACGACACGGGGGTCAAGGCCTTCCTCACGTTCCGCGTGCGCTTCGCGTGCCTGGGCACGCTGGAGCCATTGCTCCCGGCGTCGGATGCCACGTTGGCGCGCTTCATTGCGTTCTCGGCGTGGTTCGTGCAGCCAGGGACGATCAAGTCCTACCTGGCGGGTGTGCGGTCCCTTCACTTGCAGCAGGGGGTGGAGTGGACGCTGGTGGCTCACAGGTTCTGGGTGGCGGCAGCCCTGCAGGGCGTGCGCAGGCAGTGGGACCGGCCGGCGAAGCCGGTGATGCCCATCACGTTGCGAGACCTGGCGCGCATGGCTGAGTTCGCTGACATGGAGTCGATCACGGGCTTGGCGCTGTGGGCAGCCATCCTGGTGGGGTTCTACGGCTTGTTCCGCAAGGACAACCTCACTGTGGGGAAGTCCCAGGCGTGGAACGCCAGGGGTGCGCTGGTGAGGGAGGATGTGCTCTTCGCAGAGGCTGGAGACGTGGTGTGGATCCGAGTGCGGCACTCGAAGACCATCCAGTGCGGGGAGCGCTACCACTGGGTGCCGCTGGTGGCGGTGCCGGGGTCGAGACTGTGCCCGGTGGAGGCCCTCCGTCGGCTCATGCTGGCCACGGAGGGCTTGCAGGAGGAGGCGCCCCTCTTCCAGGTGGAAGGGAGGGGCAAGCGGGCGCGCTGGTGCCCATGGCGCACGCAGCGCTGGTGGCCGGGCTGAAGAGCCTGGCCGTGCAGGTGGGGCTGGACCCGGCTCGGTATGCCGGGCACTCGCTCCGCAGGGGCGGGGCCACAGCAGCCATGCGGCTGAACGTGGAGAAGCTCTACATCAAGCTGCAGGGGGACTGGAAGTCCGACTGCTGGGAGAGGTACTGTGAGCTGGACGACGAGCAGCGGCTCATCCTTCCGGCCGCGTTCGCGGAGGCAGCGAAGGAGCTCTCTTGAGGTGACGGCCCGCTCCTTCGCACATTCCCTCCCCTTCACATGTGGCTTTGGGTGCCTGTTAGGTCTGTCAGGTGAGCGGCTGCTTTGCAGATTGGGCGGCAGAGTCTCAGATGAGCGCACGATTCCCATGGGGAACCTGTGAGGCCGTTTCCTCACAGCAGCTTCGAAGAACCAGCCGTTTCTGGTTGCGCATGGCGCCTAGTGTTCCATTCGGACAGCAGCTGGACACCTGCTAGGAACTTGCTTAGAAGCTTCGTGCTTGGGATCACTGAGACCTTGCTCCACCTGACAGAGAGGGAGACAGACACTCATGCCACATGCCGAGAGACCGAATAGGCCAGACTGGGTGGCAATTAATATATTGTGAATATATGAATCTGCCAAGACCTCTGCTTGCCTATTGTGACCGGTGCTCTCTGCGGGGGAGGGGGGAGGGTGCATGCTTCGTACAATAA